>BGPR01006334.1:37232-51195 GCA_013235015.1 Araneus ventricosus | reverse complement strand
ATATTATTTTCTGCAATCCAATCTATTACGGTAGCCCACGTTTTTCGTTTTGAATCTGTAGGGGTATAAATTCTTTGGCATGAAATTTATTGTTATACTTTTGTTACCTTTTTAAACGTGGTCTATTAAACTATTACCTAAATAATTACAATTCAATTTAATATAATTCTCTAGCTTTCTCCTTTAAGTTGAAAGTTTATATTTTTTAAAACTTTAAATTAAAAGATTGTACCATTCTTTTCTTGTTTAATTTTTCTCCCATTGCAATTCACTCCACATTTTTTTGTCTTTAGCGAACATAGCAATGGAGAGAAGAAAAATGTTAAATAAGAAAGAATTCAATGGGAGTTAATCAATGTGTGTGATGTAAGTGTTTGTAAATGTCTATGTTGTGGAAATCATTAAATAAAATCTTTTCACCTTTATAAGAAACCCACGGGGTACTGTACTATACTGTAAAAACAGTTCATTGTTCTTTTTTTAATTACTTTCAAATATTGCCCTCATAAATCATGGATGAATTCATTGTGCATCAAAAAAAATTGACAGCGCCTATATAGAAATAAAAGTACAAAAAAAAAATACCATTGGTTTCATTGAATATATTGCCATTTTGTGTTTATTCGAAAAAATCAAGTTACTCAATTAATGATTATTAGATGTGTAAATGATTTTGTTATTTTCAATAATAGATTAAGATTGATGAGGGAAGAAAAATACGGTTTTAGCTGTACTGAACAAAATTTCTTTTCTCAAGCATAAATAATTCCCATATTATAGTAGTAATTTAGTTTTAACTTCCTTATTTTATTCCATTTTCTTTAGGGGTTCCTTCGTAATAGTAATTGCATGGGTCTATGGCAGTTTCGGTCACAACGGCTAAATCATTATTTTTTTAGTATTAATTCCGATAGTTATTTAAATGTCTGCAAATACTTAGCACATGCCATTTTTTTTTTTTTGTTAGAGTGTCGAAATAGCACCATTCACTAATATTTTATGATTTTCACAATATGTCACATATGGTAATATACGTACCTGCCAGCAGCCACTTCCTGCTGAGAACTCAGCCTGTTAGCCTTTGCACCCTACCTTATCCCGTTTGTTTTCATTTGTGTTTTCGGTGGCTGGTAAAGAGAGTTCTTTGATTAGTGGTTGTGTATTAAAATTTAAAATTTGCGGTTTGAAAATATGGCAAGTTTGCAGCTAGATCTTGCAAAACATCAGCCCTTATATTTCTAGACGGTGTATATTAAAATCCCAAGGTGGACACTTAATATAGAAGTGGAAAAACATTTTTCTGTATTTTGGTTGCAAAGTTGGTAATCAAGATAATAGTTGGGCTCCCTGAAAGTGTGTTTCTAGTAAGTTGTAATGTGACTCTTTTTCCAGTGAATGAAAACTAAAAAGAAGCTATACGTCATTTGCCATTTCCCTGTGGTGTGGGAACCTTCAAATCATTTGATGAGTATTACTTCAGTCCCAAAGACACAGAGGATATTCAAAATCAAAATCAGAAGGAATTGAATATCCCACGTATCCCTTCTGCACTCCATTGTTCCTCATGGAGAAGCCGATACCAACACCGCCAATGAATTGGAAGATAACTAACATTCCTAGAGATGAGTGACATTTTAAGACTATTCATTGTATTACATTATATCTGAAAGACTTGTGACCTACTTTTTAGATAATGAGAGACATCAAGTGCTCCATTTTTATTCGTTAAGGAAACAAGGCAATTATTTGGTGCGTTAGGGCCTATGAAAACAACAAAGCATAACTGCTCAGATTCCAAATGGAATCTAATGGCAGCAGGGTTCAAGCATTATATATTTCGAAAAGTGCGGGGTATACTGAGGTTTTTTACAGAATGGAAGGTTCTTTATGTGCTGGTTTTTAACATGATGAAATACAAATATGAACCAAATATTAATTACCCTTTCTATTTATTCACTAAATATAGTTTTAAGACACAACATTACTATACAATGGAAATAAGAAACCATCTATACTTTTGCTTATTCAGCTTCGATGAAGGAATTGTAAGAAACTAACATGGAGACTATCTAAATTCAATTAGTAAACATTTCAATTGGCACATTTGTGAGGGATTGATTTAAGGTCATAACTATAGTAAATGGGACTTAATGGTCATTTATAAAAGCATATTGTTCTTTTATGCTTGTGGGACATGAGAGCAACAACAGTAATTTGTAAAAAATAAATATTCAAGCAAGAATGTCTGTTGGAGCCTAGAACTAGTAATGTAAGAGTATACCACTCTTGTTGAACCAGGCTTCTTCTCTACTACATTAAATTAGGATTGATTAAAATTTGACCTTGGATACACTGAAGGTGGAGTATTTAAACTTTAAGAGAACTTTTCTAATTGGAAATACTGCCAAACTTAAAGAAAGAGGTACGTGGACCTCAAATTAGAAGAGTTGATTTGCGTCTCTGCAATTAAATTTAATCAAAAGGGAATTAACTTAACTTAAATCAATTGCCAGAAGAAGGTCACGGCAAAAGTTTTAGGAACCAAAAGATGAAAATTATGTAACCCTAATAGAAGAGTTTTTTAAGTTCCACCAATTTGGGATGTCAATTTGCCAGCTCAAATGCACTTCTTACACATTTAGACTTCTTTCAAAAAAAATCTTGTGCAGGCAGCAACAAAAAAAAACGAAAATTCATCAAAACTTTGGGACTATAAGTGATATCAAGTCGCTGGGACCAAACAATGATGGTGACTACTGGTAGTTCCTTAGAAACGATTGACACACCACCACATAAGAGGAAAAAAAGTAATAGCTTCATTGTATTTAGTTTAATGTTTTTATGGTTTACCAGTCTAAAATACATACATGATATAATTGCTACAGTATGCCAACAAATTAATGGTTGATAGTAAAATATATCCTAAATGCTTTTTTGTTTATTTTTCTGTGCAATAAAGAGCAACCATAACAAAAAAAAACTCACTGTACCTGCAGATTTTTCACCAATTATTTTTTTTGATTCTCTTTTGCAGATTAGTTGTAAATAGTTTATTTCAGCTCTGTTACACGAAAAAAATTTTTTTTGACAGACCAGCTGATGTAACAAATAACAATATCGCATTACACACCAATGCATGTATTTTATATAAATAGAGTTAATTGAAAAATAAATACACAGAAGTAAATACCAATTTTGGGCATTTACCCTGGTATTTACTTCATTATATGAGAACTTCCCTTGTGGTCTTATGGGCAACAATGTCGTAAACCATTTCACGCCAGGCATTTTCAGTTCTCAGCCAATGATGCTCGTACAGTAACCATATGCGTGAGTGCTGCTTCCGGATATCCTAAAGCTGGTTATTTGACCACTCCACGCAATGGCGTGGGTGGCACTCAAACCATTCCATTTTCAGTCCATTCTTTTTTATGTGGGACATTCACCACAAACCACATCACCTACGTGCATTCTGATCTCCGCCCTACTCCCCTGGGGCCTTCAAAGCCTGCTGAACAACCGCCAGTTTCATTTTTCTCTAGTGTGAGAACCTTACTCCCTCCCCATGGTCGTGGTGACTGAGTGGTAAAGGTGTCTGCATCAACCGGAGGGTTCCAGGTTCGAGCAATTCCACTGAAGATCACTGATGTGTGGTGGAGCTTGCTTTTCGTATAAGGGTCTCATACACGTGGGGGGGGTCCATCCTTCCATGGTGTGATGCGGAAGTTTGGCGATGGAGGGCACCAGCTCGGGTGTCTGACACCCGTCTCTGATGCGTTGAGCGAAAATTACGAGATCCCAAAATAGCCCTCGTGTTGCTTGAAAGCAGGACATAAATATAATAATTAAACGCACTAAACGCGAAACTACCTTCCTCCTCTAATCCATGCATCCACACCAGTTTACATTTCAGCATTGTATAGCTCCGCCAGTCCAAATGGTTTCAGAGAAGTTGGATTTTCAAACTTTCAGACACACCACGCTCTCATCGATTTTCATTGACAGTCGGTTTTGGCATGGCCCGGTCGATTTTAGAATGAGTGGATTAATCTTGGATGCCCAGTTATAACGTAAAATTACTTGTTGGGTCTTCATTTCGATGGGATATGTCATAGACTCTGGTATCTCTTTGCATACAGCAGTGAATGAACTGAAGGTTAGCAAAGAGATTGCATGCATATTTATGAGACTCACGGATATCGTCTGCGTAGATAAGACGAAGAAAATAATTAGGTGCACAAAACAAGCTGTATGTTTGTAATTTAACAATATCTGTTTTGAATAATCATGTATTTTAAAATTTCTCATAGCATTAACAAAATATTGTTTTGAAACATTTATGGATTAAAGCTTTAATCACTATGGTCAGCTATATATTAAGCAAAACACAATTTTATTTTATTCTTGGAATATTTAAATTTTGATATGAACTATCATGCATATAATCCTTTGTGTTAAAACCTTTATTTTAAAAAATTAGTTTGGGATGTTGCCGATGAGGTTGCAGTGATTTGAATCACATTCTTTTTTCAAAAGGAAAAGTAAGTATTTCAAATTAAATGGAAAAAACTAAATTAAGAAGCTCTAATCCGAAAATTTGTAACATGGTAATATTTTAAGCTTCATTCGTCTAGATATTCTTCGTAGGTTGATTGCATCAACCATTTACATTCTAACGATTTTTTACATAACAATTTGGAGCAAAAGAATATAAATCTAAAAACATTATCACGTTGATAAATTCAGATCAGATTAAAACTTTTTTTGAATTAATTCAAAATAAACAATTTTTATATTAATTACAGCATTGTCGAAACAAGCGACAATTTGAAAACACTAAAATTAGCTTAATTTCATAAAACAATAAAGATTTGTTACTAGTTGTCTAAAACTAATTTTGAAAAATGTATTAAAATAAAAGAAAAATTGCATTATTACATAAGATTGGCGACATGGAAAGTATTTTTTTTAATTTAAAGTGTAAAAATGATTTGTGCAATAATATACTACGAAGTTATTGAATAAGGTTAAGTTTGATTTTGATAAAAAATCTAATTAATGTTTTGAAATCCTTTCTTATTAAGTACCACTTACCCAAAGTAGTGCATTGACTATTTGTGGTTTTGGTATGGAAAATTGCAGCTCAATATAGCGACTTTTGAATCGCATATCCATTTACAGAGAGTTATATTTAGGTTATCGTAATTACTTATTTAGATTATCACACAGTGAACACTTTTTTTATTTTGCAATCCCATATTCAAAAGACGACAAACATATCTTCCTGAAAACTTCATAATGCTTCTTAAGAGATTCTCACCTTTCCTCCTCGAAAATTCAATTCATTAAATTAAAAGACAGGAACAATTTAATCTGAATTCTTTCAACAATATGAAAAGAAAATCATTTCCATTGCAATAAAATTGTTAGTGACTGAAATAAACTATTTATACATCAATTATCTATTACATGCGCCCACGAGAAGAGCCCTTTCAAATGTGAAATGGTGGTATATTAACAACCGCTGTAGTCGCCACGATTTTGAATGCAAGAATGCAAACACACATGCATTTTGTCTTAAAGGGGCCGTATGTCATTTTGCGGGTTGAGTTCCATGCCTGTTGCACTTGGTCAGTCAAATCAGCAGCAGTTCAGGCTGCTTGCAGATAACGCTGAATTTGTCGTGCCATACGTGCTCGATGAGAATCAGATCTGATGATCTCGCAAGCCAAGGCAACATGTCGATTCTGTATGGAGCACATTGGGTGACAGCAGCGATATGGGAACAAGCGTTATGATGTCGGATAACGCCCCCTGGAACAGTGAGAAAAAATGTCAGCACAACCGGTTCAGCCACCAGTCTCACTTACAAATTTACTATCAAGGCGCTTGGAATATCTAAGAGAGTGCTCCTGTTGTCAAAAGAAATAACTCCTGGTGTAGGTCCAGTGTATCTACGTCAAAGAAAGCTTTGTTTCAAGCGCTCACCTGACATCCTTTTAAACAATATACGGCCATCACTGGCGTCAAGACAAAAACAGTTCTCATCTGGGAAATCAACAGATCTTCACACTCCGCACTCCAATCAGCTCTAGTTTGACACCGATGAAGTCGCAGATGGTGGTGATTTGGAATTTCGGGATGAGCCCTGAAGAGTGGCTGGAGCGGAGATATCTCTCAAGTAATTGATTTGTTAACGATCTCTGTGTCTTTGTGGTGCCAACAGAATCTCGATTTTCAGCTGCATATGCAGTACGATGACAGCCATGAAGCGAATACGGTGGATTTCCCTCTCAGTAGTAGCCCGGATACGCCCGATCTTCTTCAGACAATACCCTCCTATGACCATTGTTACCATCAATCATGCACAGTGGATGCATCCCTGCCATGTCTTTCTTCCATTTCGTGCAAAGAAAATCCACCTTCTCGCAGCCCTTATCACGGCCTCTTTCAAACTGAATAATCTGCTTATACTGCCTTATTCGTGTCCTTAAAGGCATTCTTGACTCAAATCTAGTTCACAACGCCAAATTCGGAAGATAAATAACACTCAGAAAGTTTACATCACGTATTTAAAGCAAACGTGTTTTGCATGCTCGTAGTGGCGCAACTAGTGCTACTCTTATTCGCCTGATCCGAAATTCGAATAGACGTCATCTTTCAGAGGAGCAAATATGCCAAATTTCATTTATCTGGCGCAACTCCTTCTTTTTTTGGGATTTTATTTTCCGTCAGTGTATCCAGTAAAATTTATAATTGCCCCTCCCACATATATGTAGAAATGTATATTGTTTGTTTCATATTTTAGCAACAGCATTTCACTATTGTATTTTAAGATAATTCTTATTAAAAGATAGCAAAAATATTTTTCTGAAAATAAATATTTAAGTACAATCCCTAGAAACTCTCCCTCACATTTCATTTGATTTTAAAAAAGGTTTTTTCACTGCGCAGTTACATTCGGGGGACGTAGTAAGCTTCCCCTGGAGGTATTTCATATATTGATTACAATAGAAAATCGTTCAAAATATAAAAAAATTAATCGTCTAAGATCAAAAAATGTTTGCATTTACACTAGAGAGTTTTACTATATCTTAAATCAAATAAAGAAGTGTTCCAAGGATCCAGCATGGTAAACAATCATTTTAATCTCTGTATCTTTCCCTTGAAATTCAAATACTTAAAAGTAACTGTGCATTGAAAAAATAACAAAAGTGCTCTTGAGAAATATTTCCATAATTATTCATACTCCCATGATAAATGGTTTTTGCTAAATATCACGAGTCACTTAAAAAATATTCTAAAGCTTCTCAGATTCGGACAATACATTAATATTTATGATCCGAAATCCTTTTTTAAAAAATTTTTCACACTATTTGTTTTCTCTAATTTCTTAATTGCAAACTTTCTTGATCTATACAGGTACTATCGCCTAATCTGTCATGAGAATTCTGCCTCAATTTATAAAACATGATTCTGAAATTTTTGAAAATAAGTTGGTGAATAGGTGAAAGCTCTCGGGTAAAAAGAGTTTAGCAAGAGCATTTAAATAATCTCCGGATTTCTACTAAGTACACTTGAGAAAAAATTTGCATTTAAAGTAAACATATTTTCACCCACCTTCTAAAAGCTTTCAGCATTGTTATCTTGCAGTTTAACAAAATAATATTATTAAATGTGATATTATATAAATACTTTTCAATGGTCTTCGTAACTTCCTTCTCTGTATTTATAATCCGAAGATTTTTCTTTTCTATTTCTCTCAAATTCTAATTTCTTATGACAAACAATGATTACGTTTAACTGTTTTTATGTGCTTAGTTGTAGAGGATAATAGGTGGATATGGACTGCCATTTTGTTGTATGAAAATAAATAGGTACTGTTGCAACAAATAAAATATTTAACGAAGATTGAAAAGGCAATTTCATTGAGAATGCTTTCTATGCAAATATAATGCTTTAAAACCATTAATACAAATTATAATTGTATGATATTAAGAAATATGTAAGTATGGTGTTATAGAATGAAGCTAGGGACATGGAATACGTACGTAAACAATTTTTCAAATTAATTCCAATAACTATAATTTTAAATAGTATATGTATCATATTCTTTTGCATACTACATGAGTCCATATCTTGTAATGTCCAAGTTACACCCTATTTTCCCATCTTGCATCATAGCATGATTTAGGTTTGTGCATTCCATATTTGAGCATTTTGCATCTCAGATTTGTGTATCCGGGCGTATGTTGTTTCGTTGTTATATCATCGACATGAGTCAGGCTTTTAGAAGCTGAACAATTAAAGTAATTAATAGATCTAATAAACTGTGAACTCTCTGAAACTTTCCTTTCCTAGATTTTCTTTCTTTCGCTAATTTTTTGCTTCCTCTTTGTCGCAATTCGTTTTTTAAACTTTTTCCTTTTTCTTAGTTGCTGATTTGTTCATTTGAGATTTGGCTGTTGAGGTTGAAGGATGGGCGAATACACAAACGTGGAACTGACCGATATGCATCTCGCATATAAAGCGGTGCAGTGTACAGAAGGACATTCGCGATCACGCAGTGCTATTCCATTTGGCGTTCATCGTACCAAACCCTTCGTCAATGGCAAAATTCAATGAGAATTGCCACGCTATCATCGAAATATTTGGATTTTTCGACCGATCCGGATATTCATTCGGCGCACTAGGCCATAAAACTGAAATGCGATCGTGTGTAAGGGGGAGCGTTCCTTTCTCAAAAAAGCGAAAATTATAAATTGGGGGAGGCGGTGAAGCTCTCTCAGGAAAGCGAGACAGGGTCCCGTTTCGAAGGCGGAAGGAAGGGTACGCACAGTAGCTCTAGGAGATTGAAGTGACTGATCGTGTCGTTTGCATGGAACCACCGTGAATGAACTACCTAAATTGATGGGCTTAAAACTGGTACGATGTAGAGCTATGCACTTCAGATGTTGTGGAACGGTCCAACGGTGAATGTCCAGCTTGACGGGCGCGCAACTGTGCGCTTGTACCAGGAACGTTTTCCGATGAGACGTACTCGGCATCTTACGACATTTGCAACTCTGCACCAGAGCCTGTGGGAGAGTGGTTCGTTCAAGAGAGTGTAATGATTCTGCTTTGCGTCAAAGCTTCTGGTCAAACTTTCTAACACCTTCTGTAGCATGTGCATGTTGCCAACGTAAATTATCTTGATTAAATTCTTGTTTATGACACGTATATGTTGCTGTTTCTCTCTTAATACTTCTGAATTGGTCTCCTTCCCATGCTAGTAAAGAGATTGCTGTCTTGGCCTCTGCTTTCCTTCTTTTCTTTTTTCTGCCTTTCTGAACCTCTTTTGGGAATATAGATGGCGCCACGGAGACTAGTGTTTAATGTTTTGCTTTTCTCGAAAGCGCGGGCAAATTATTTTTCTCTGGCTAATTTCTACAGGGATAAGTTCTTTTTGATTTTTACCTTATGAAAGCTTATTAATTAAGCTTGATGGCTAATATTTTGTTGCTCTTATTAGCGTATTTAATGTTTTTTCCTTTTTCTTTTGACGTTTGTGCTTGTGGATTTGCTCCTGGTTGCTTTTTTTGGGGAGTTCGGGCTATGAGAAGGTTTGTCTTGGCCTAAAGGCCTGCTTCTACAGAAAATTCCCTAAATATCCTTTTGAATCCATTTCGAATAGTTTCTAGCCCTTGAAAAAGTGAACTAGAATGGATTCCTTGTTTTTGTTGTATGCTTTTCGTTTACTTCAAATTACTATTGGATTGCTTGTATTCCTTTTTAAATTGTGGCTTTATTGGTATATCTGTCTATTGCTGTTTCCTATCTTCTCTTAATTCTTTACAGCCCAACTCGAGAGGTAAAACATTGGCGCTTGTGTAATGCTTTGTGATTCCGCCTCGTCTCTGTGCTACCTACACCTCCCTAACGTTTGTCGGTGTGATACTGACTAATCCTGCATATATAATATATATCTCCCGTACCTCCTCTATATAACAGGAACAAAACTTGAATGTAAATCTATTTTACTCTTTCTTCTGAAATAGAAAATGTCGGACACTAAAATACAGGGTGTTCAAATCAAATGGCCCAAATTTGAACGGTCGATTTAAAAAATCTATTAGCGATACGTTGGCAATATTAGGTAAAATTAGCTGCTGAATTCTTAGATGTTGGCTACAATTTTTTTTCGCACAATTGCAGAATTTGGGGCTCAGAAAATCCCCATGCAGTACAGGCAGTGGAATGAAACAGTCCAAAAATCAATGCTTGGTGTGCTCTTTCAGATAATATAGTCATAGGATCATTTTTCTTTGCTGAGAATTCTGTGACGGCAAACATTTACCTGGACATGCTGCAAATTTACGTAATACCCCAAATGTAGCATTTACAACCCACTGTTATCTTCCAACAAGATGGGGCCCCTCCTCACTGGGGTACGGATGTTCGAGCATTTTTGGGTATAACATTCCCTAACCTATGGATAGAACGCGATGACCCAATTGCCTGGCCACCAAGCTCTCCAGACGTCACTCTATTGAATTTTTTCTTTTGGAGCTACGTCAAAGACAAAGTCTACTCAAGGGAGATACTTGATATTAAAGACCTTCGTGTCTCAATAACCGCTGCTATTGCTACTGTGACTACAGCAATGTTTCAGTGGACATGGATGTAACTGGACTACCGGCTCGATATACTCAGGGCTACTAAAGGAGCCCACGTGAAAGTCCACTGATTTTAATAAAAACTTTGTGAGTAGTATTATCTAATTTTACATTTCTCTTTTGCCTTTTAGCGTTCTGTTAATTATATCGACCTCTTCAAATTAGAGACATTTGATTCGGACAGCCTGTATATAAAATCACAAATTTAGGGATCTTCAGTTTTTTTAAATTTAAAGTAAATAAATATCAAACAATATAGCGTAATTAGAGAGATGAATAAGTGAAAACCTTACTCCATATTTTCCTGTATTTAAAGTGTTCGGAAATGCGCAGTTTAGCAACACTTAGCAAAACAAGGTGGTTCTAAACATATTTCTTCGCTACTCACCCTCCTTGATTTAAATCTTCAAATGTTTATTAATATGAGTTCATTGACAAATTCTACAACATGAAGGCTTAGAGTAGAATAACGGTTGATTTACCCCATCTCACTTTTCAAAAGAACTTACTCCTTATCTTTCCTGAACTTTCTTACTCATACTTCTTCAGAATAATTTCATTTTAGCTTAAAGATATTTTTTACTTTAGAGATAAGATTAGAGCAAATTAAGGATGAATAAAAATTTTCACATTTTCATCTAAGTTGCGAACATGATTTTCTTTCATTTGATGAAATTTAAATTATCTCAGTCTAAGAGGTTTTCATTCAACAAATTATGTATTCAACACTATGCATTATTTGAATTCCCAAGCATCGATATTAATTTAGGATAAGGAGATATATATCTATTATCTGTCGAAAATTGCAATAGACCAACTAAACTTTCAAACCAAATCTTCTTTATTGTCAGTAATGAAAAAAATTAATATTCTGGCTTTTTTCGTGAAAGCCCTTTCCATCTTACTTCGTATGAACACAAAACTTCGGATGAAGAAAATGTGTCGGAAAAAATATAATATCGTTTCTCATGAAAACATTATATGAAAAGATGTTAAAGAATGCGAAAATTGACTAAACCAACTGAGGAAAACGGATGAAACTATTGCTTAACTTCTTTTACTTTCATAAAAACTGTTAGAGATATACATAGGCATCTAAAATATTGGTAGCAGAATTATAAGTGTTTTCAACTAGCAAATTTTTAAAATATTTCTTGACAAACCATTATGTCCATCCTTCCCTGAAAAAATAACACTGTTAGGTCTTAATAGGTTTACATTAATACTAGGCAGTTTTGTCCACCAGAAGCCTCTTTAATAGTTTCTAATAAAGTCTATTAAAATCATCATGTACTAGCACGTCATTGGGTATTAACTGATCACACCACTCGACACGCTTGGGTATTGGCTATAGTTCAGTTATATTAACATCACGTTTAAATGCAATACTAGGGCTATTTTGGGACGGAAATCGTAGTTTTGAAGCGAGGTCAGATGACGAGGGCGACACCTGTGCTGACAGCCCCTCTCCAAGCTTCCACATCACGCCAACAACACGACGTTTGAGCCAAGATGTCAGATTTACTGTACACCAAGATCTTCAGTGGAATCGGGTTTCGAACCTGGAAGCTTCCGGTCCCGACCCGAGAACTTACCACTACGCCACCGCGGTCTCGCCTTGCTCGTAGCCAGTGTGTGAAAGAAAGCGTTCATAACTTGAGACAGCTTAAACTCAATAAAATGACCAATGAAACTTGTTTGATTTTCGTGGAATAATACATAATGCTCGATGAAATATATTCGTATTTTTATCGTGGTTTGATAACGCTGGATGGTAGCCAGAAAAACAGAATTAAGTAAAATTCTTCTTTCATTCCTTTTAATAATTTGTTCAATGTAAACATAATCTTGAAACTCATATTTACCATTTCTTGTTGTCAATAATATATTAAATCATTAAGACTCGAAGTTGGTGAAATCAAACCCTCACATTACTATTGAAGACAGTAATTATAAGCATTGTAGCACCATTATTTTCTGCTAACACAGTATGATTGCAAAATATTTTACTTAATCCATCAAATACGAGGCGTGTTTTTTAAGTAAGGGCCGTTTTGTTGTATACACTAATAAGTGGCGCGCGCGCGCCGCAACGAGTGCTTGCGTCGTGTCCCGGCATTCCTTGGGAACAACTGTGCTCAGTTGCAGCTGTGTATGTAATCTGTACTTTCTGTACTTTGTCTTTAAAATGCTCAAGATTATCGAATCGCCCACCCCGTGCGAGGCACGGTCAGTGATACGTTTTTTGTAGGCAAGAAATCTGTCTGCCGCAGACATTCACCGGCAGATTTGTGAAGTTTACGGAGCTACTGTCATGTGTGAAGGCAAAGTGCGTAAGTGGGTCAGAGACTTCAAAGCTGGCAGGGACAACGTTCATGATGATTCCCTCTCCGGTAGCCCATCTATGATAACGGACGATATGGTGGCTTCAGTTGAAGCGAAAATTCTTGAGAACAGACGCTTCACACCATAAGCACTCTTTCAAACGACTTTCCTGAAGTGTCGAGATTAGTGCTGTACAAGATTGTTTCTGAAAAGTTAAACATTAAGAAACTGTGCTCCCGTTGGGTCCCTATACTCCTAATGGAGGACCACAAAAACAAACGATTTGAGTGTTCGCTGAATTTTTTGATTCGTTATAACGAAGAAGGTGACGCCATGTTGAGTCGGTTCGTAACGGAAGACGAAACGTGGGTTTCACATGTCACTCCCGAATCGAAGCAACAGAGCATGGAGTGGAGACACACACACTCTCCTGTAAGGGTCAAGGCCAAACAGACTCTGTCCCAGCGCAAGATCATGGCGTCCTTGTTTTTGGATAGGCATGGTGTTTTGTTGATTGACTTCATGCAACGCGGAACCACCATAAATGCGGTAGCCTACGGCCAAACCCTGCGAAAGCTACGCATAGCGATTCAACACAAAAGACGTGGCATGCTGACAGAGAGAATTTTCTACTCCATGACAATGCAAGGCCTCACACCACAGCTCAGACCCGAGCTGTATTGGACTCTTTTGGTTGGGAAGTTTTGGACCACCCTCTACATCCCCGACCTTACGCCGAGCGATTTTCATCTTTTCCGTCATCTCAAACATCATCTCGGAGGCAACAACGATGACGAAGACGTGGAAACAGCCGTGTCCTCTTGGTTATCGGAGCAGGCGGCAAGTTTCTATGAAGAGGGTATTCAAAATCTAGTTGTAAGGTATGATAAGTGTTTAAAGGAACTTGGCAGCTTTGTTGAAAAATAGATAAATGTATGTAGGAAAGGTGTCTAGGGGATAAAGGTTCTAATTTGGTGCAAAAT
>BGPR01006334.1:0-37222 GCA_013235015.1 Araneus ventricosus | reverse complement strand
TCTCTTACAATTTTAAATGAACAAAAATGCTAAAGTTAGTTTCTACATGTATGTAGATTCTGAAAATAAATTTGGTTTTAGAAAATTTTCTTTCGTTTGGTTTTTATTTTCAAACGGCCCTTACTTTAAAAAAACGCCTGGTATATAATTACATTAATATTATAGAAAACTTTATTAATTGTCTTCTAATTGAACTAATTTCGAGATGCAATTATAATTAGGAAGAAATTTGAGAAGCTTCTTTTGGATTTCGATAAATATTCCTTGTTAATTATCCTATACATTCGAAAATAAAACAAATGCTTTTCAGAAAGAATTTTACTTCACCCTATATAAGGTTTTTTAAAAGTTTAATATAATTAATCAGATAAACAGAAAGTTGAGCACAAAAACGTTTTAAAGATTATTGGAAAGCATTTCGACTCCATAAAATGAAATTTTCGAACCGAACACAATACGAAGAAATATCTTAAGCCCGTTTCATCCTCTAGACCTGTTTGTTCCAAGATTACTTCCGAACTAAATAAACAAAGACGGTGAAATTCAAGTTTCAAGTAATTTAGGAGCGAACTTCTAAAGTAATTTTACCATCTAAATCTAAAAATATATTTTCCTCGGTAGAAGTAGAAAAAGTAAAGATTTAGAACGAAGTAAGTGTATTGAAACTCCGTCATAATTGTTGTTTAAAAGATAGCTTTTCTTTCGAAAATGCTAATGAAGTTGAATATGAAGGTATACTATATTTTCTTTCACGTCATGCGGAAATAAACAATTTTTTCATACTTTTGTTTAATCTGACTTTTTCATATTTGTAAAGATGAAATTTCGTGATCGTTTTTTCGCTCACTTCCTGGAGCGCTAGAGTTTTGAAATTTTGTACATTCATGTTTTATTGATAACAATGCACTTTTTCAATTTTTTGAGAACTGAATTATCTGTTAATCAATTGATTTAATTAAATTTTTTCATACCCGTAGCGCCACCTGGTAATGAATTTAAGAAATTGACTTCTAAATTCCATGATATTCATAATAATGAATGTCAAATTAAAAGACCAAAATGTGGAAAATAATTAACATAAAAAGAACTTACTTCTATTCTGTAAAACTACCAAATATGTATTCTAAAAACTTTTTTATCTTAACTAGGCTTGCTTTAATCTGTTATCATTTCCGAGAATACTGATTTTTTTTATATATAAAATAGTGATATTTCTCTGTCAATCATTTAACAGAACTTTGTATTTTAACCTTTAGATTCCGGTTATTCAAAAACCAAAATATACCGAATAAAACCGAAAAAAACCGAAGAAGAAGAGGGCTTCCTCCCTTTTCAATTTTTTACTTGACAGAACTTGATGTCCCTTTTGAAGTTCCGTGCTAGTATTCTTATACACATTTAATAATCATATAGACAAGGAAGTATCTGTTTACAGTATGATTATAGACCCAAAAATTACAAACACAACTGGAGTGTAACTGCAAAAATTAAATTGTACGGCATTTAAAATATCCGTTAACACCCATACCGTAATCAATGCGTTTTACAACATTACATAGAAATTTCATGTTTTCCTTTTATATATCCTTACTACTAGGACTTCATTCTAGACTTATATTTAGACTTCGTTCAGAATTTCATAAATAATGCAAAAACAAAATATATTTTGACATATAGAAAAAATGAAGGCAGATTTCTTTGTCAATTACTAATTAAGTTTTTAATGAATACACCTTAGTGTGTGGTTATAAAGCTAAATGAAAGGCATCTTTTATAACATGATTGGTGATATACAATTTTATATTTTCACCTGATGCCCATCTCAGTGTATTATAAATAAAATCTTCAAATGACTAAACAAAAATTGAATAAAAGTTTCTGATATGCTCAGTGTTTGAGGAAGTGAAAAAATGCCACTTCTGAAGAAAATGCATGAAATCCCTTCATTATGTAACCGCTATTAAACTTGATCTTAGAAGTGTGTTTTGATTGAAGAACCCTTCGATTTTAAAGTGCTGAGAAATCCACTCACTTTTTATTGCTACTATCTGGAAAAACATTACTTAATTCAAGACCATTCTTGAGCATTTAGATCCTATAAATAACATGGAGAAATAAATAAAGAAGCTTTCTGTAGTTTGAATATGTTTCTAGATTACCAACACTTCCTATAACTTCACATTCCCTGCACGCACTGATTAAAAAAATATCTGTATTAAAAAAAATATTTTTTATACAAAAGTATAGAAATGAAACTCATGAAGTGTAATGGCCTTAAAATTAAAGTCTTTTCTTTTATCATAAACGCCAATAGAGACACCTGATTCCAAAATTTCAATTACTAAATCCAGAAAATTAAATTTGTTAATTTCATCATTGGTTTAGAGACATTCTGTTTAATGAAAAGTTTAATTTTTAATATTTCTTGTTAAATTACTTCGCTTGTACTTACTAAATATGACTAACAGGTCCAGGCGAGGTGACTGCTAAATATTTAGACTTAGCAATTTTTCAGCAGTAAATTTATTGACTCAAACAACATAAAAGTATTTAAAACATTTTTTCCAATTGGGGGTATATGTCTATCTCTAACGATCTTGAAATAAGTTATTGGGGCCAAGATTTGAGGGGGCACCCTGTATATCTGGTAAGGGAAAAAAGGGCAATTGTTAAAAGGAAATCTAAATTTCCCTAAATTTCCCTTAAGAATTTTTGTGATGTAAATGAAAAGAATAATTTGCCTTAAATGTTTGCTTGATTTATATGTATTTCTTTCTTTTCATGATTTAAGGTTATAATATTAAATGCTACGTCACTTAAAACAGGGTGGTCTGGTAGTTTTTAAGACATAAAACTTATTGTAGCTGAAAATGTGATCAAAAATAGGACTATTTCTTCTAATTCGATGGGCATTTTAATCGAATGATATGAAATCCTTACGTGCATAATTAAATCAATTAGTATTTTCTTCATTTCCTCGTTGCAATTTATATGCTCATAACAGAATTCTATTTCTATACCTAAATAATAAAAAAGGACAATTTTTTGGCACATTACAGTTTTTGTCACTTTTCTTGAATGCTTCTCGAAAAATCTTATGATTTAATATTTGATGTTATGTCTTGAAAATAAAGATTTTTCTTTTGCAGATTATTGAATCTCATGCAAAGCTGCTTGCGATGGCATACCTTAACTGAGTGGGTTAACAGGATTTTAAATTTCATTCTGAAAATTCTGCAATGGTGAATGGAATCCAGTAAATGTTGATCTGGGATCTTAAAGTTGGAATCTGGAAACAAATAATCATAGAATTCTTCACACCGGCTGAGCCAAATCATGCAGAATTTTCCATTGCAAGCGCAAAGATATTTAATAGAATAATCGCGTTAGCTTTAGGAAAACTTAGCATACTTTGGAGAAGTATGTCTACGGGATTCTATATTTCAGTTTTTTTAGATTGAAACCTAGAATGCAGATCAACATTCTACGTGATTGTAGATTTCAGGTTTCTTAGATTGAAACCTAGAATGCAGATCAACATTCTACGTGATTCTAGATTTTAGATTTTTTATATTGAAACCTAGAATCCAGTACACCCACTGCAACAACACATATCATACCATCTCACAGCCAACGGGACTACATTAGCAGCTTTCTTGTTTCTGCGGGTATTATTGGCTATGGAACAACTTAAAATGCCTTGTCGAATGGGCACACAGGATTCAAGATTTCAGCAAATAAATTTCTTTTGAATATTGATCTTCCTTCACAGTGTTAACAATCTTTTATTCTTATACGATTAACTAATAAAACAAATGCTCCTCGTTTCAAGAAATTAATTACATTCTTGAGATGTTGAAATAATTTTTTTGTGTGAGTGCCCTACATTTGGCGATTAATTATTCAACATCAAACACTCAAGTCAATGGTCTTTCCTATGAGGCAAAATGATTAATTGAACAATTTAAGCAAAATGAATTATCATATGAATATTTCATACAAACAAATCCATATTAGTTTAGAAAGCCAGTTAAAATGCACATATGCGTAAAATTAATGCAAATAAAATTTCATGAGACAAAAAGTTTACTATCGGATTATGAGGTATTTTTTAGGAAGTTAAATTATTTTACTTTTCTTTCAGGAAGATTCATCAGATCATTAGTAATTAAACTCTTTGATGCCTCGTTAAGTAAAAACAGCAATTTATATGTAAATGTTCCCGCATGGTTTAATTTTT
Source organism: Araneus ventricosus (assembly GCA_013235015.1). NCBI lineage: Eukaryota > Metazoa > Arthropoda > Arachnida > Araneae > Araneidae > Araneus > Araneus ventricosus. Next base: position 32,982 of record BGPR01006334.1, on the reverse strand, counting down.
TTGTTATATGTACAAATGTGCACAGGGCCATTAATAAGAATTTGGTATTTTCATAAACAGTTAAATGTCCAACTTTGTTGCATATTTTACTATTTTTAGGATGTCGTATTTAAAAATTATCCTAAATTACTCTCTATTCCTATTCCGTTTGCAAATTTATTTTTTAAGTAAAGATTCTGGTGAAAACAGTGCAATTGTTGATGCAATAAGATACAAATATTTCAAAAACAGTTACACAGATCCAGTTAAAAATCTGCTGCTACATCATGAATAAATGTCAACTTCTGTTCATCAGTTAATTAATATCTATTTATTGCTGAATTACATCATGCATTATTTTCTGATAGTAACAAAATCCTTCGAATCTAATCTTACACAAAGAAAAATATGATCTACTACAGGTATAATTGGCAGTAAGAGAAGAAGCACTTATTTGTTTCGTCAATCATTATATCAGATACATTCGTAATTCAGATATATTACATGCAGTAAAAACTGAGGATATGGTTAAACTGCCTTGCTCTGTGACATTTTGGGAGCTCTGCCTTTTTATTATAGCAACCTTTAATGTGCTGGTCCCAAGATGGTAGTTATTTCACCTACCAAAAAGCATACAAATAACTTTTCTCCATTGCAATAAAGTCCATATGTAGGTCGCACTTTCATTCCTATTTCTCTAATAAAACCCAGTTCGCTACAGTGACAGAAATGGATATCAAATAATATTAGTAGATATGAGAAGCCTTCAAATATACACTGATAATTTTTATTTATTCTATTTGTAATGAAAAAAATGACCAACACGTTAAAATCATCGTCATAATGTTAAAAAATCAAATTAATATACTGGAACATCTTCTTTATATATATATATATATATTAATAGATTATATTTATTCACTTATTTCCTTCTCTTAGACTCGAAACATAAAAAATAATCTACGTATTAAATTATGTATTTAAAAGAGGTTGACATTTATCTTCTTAAAATAATGTGCTTTTTTCCGCAACCTTAAACTTCTGTCAATTATTTTTATTTTTGTTTGGAATTGATGGAAAAATTAAAAAATTATAAATAGCACACAGATAAATAATTGTTTTACTAGGGGAAGTTTCTGAAATTTTTCCGATTTTCCACTTAATGTTGACTATTTATTGAGCTGTAATTAATAACAAATGTTTAAAATGGTCAATTAAGGAGAAATTGTACTAAAATGTTTACGAAATTCAGATAAAAACGAAAACTATTACATGGATCTGGTATACATTAAGTATGAAGGAAGAGCTGATTTACATGAAACTTAGTTACAGACTGAGTTACATTACTCTTGGAAAATAAATAGTTTAATATAACTAAAATAATACTGATCAAATTCAATCATTTGGTTAATTTTTATTACTTGGCAAATAAATAATGTAACAAAAGTAAAATGATATTTATCAAATTCAATCGTTTGGTTTCTTTCTATCCTGGCCATTTCTAAAGTTTTAAAAGTTTCAGAATGCTGTTTCCATTTCTTCATAATTCGAATTTTCTCTTTTAATCGCCCTGCTTTTGGAAAGATCAAAATTTCGCTCTGCCAACGTTTTTGCAATTTTACATGGTAAATGATATGCAAATTTGACTTACTTATATACATGACCTTTAGAAAACTCACTAAAGAGTATTGTAATAATTTAACAGATATGAAAAGACAAAAATGTGAATTATCTTTTGAATCCGAAATCATTTGAATAATTTATGACGCGTGTTTTCATATTACTATACGGTTGAATGGAATAGAAATACTTTACTACATGAGAATTCCTCTGAGTATCTTATTTAAGAGGAAAAAAACAATTATTAAACTTCAGGTTTCAATTTTTTTTTCCTGTTTTATATAAGCACAGCTTTCAAAATATTAGAGACGCGCAAAAAGAAAAATGCAATTTGTGTATGGAAACAAAGTTTGAATTTTTACATAAATATTTAGTGTCGAAATAAGACAGCAAACATGCAATAGAAAATCCAAATTTTTGTAAGCCAGACTTGATTTTCTATAACATAAGTTCATCAACTATGCACTTACTTTTGTAGAAATACAGTTAAAGCAGCTGTTTTCTATAACTGTTAAGTCTGGTTAGTTAAAGCCATAAACTGTACTGAAATGTAATCGTTTTTTATCAAGCAAATAAATGCTTAACATAAACTTATGATCTTAAATTAGAAATAGGAGCAGAATATTCAAACGCAAAATCAATGCAAAAATTATGGAAAATTTTCATCGAATACAATCGGTAGATGTATTTCTAATATTTGAACGCAGTTTATTAAAGCAAGCTTTTATAAATGATCTATAAAGTATATTTTTAATTTGAATTATTTTGTATTTTGTAGTGTTTAATTTATAATTCACTACTCTAAATAATATGAGCCATGAAATCATTTTTTTTTCAAATTCAATACAAGGTGGAGCCACTGGTTTGGAATAATAAATTTAATTACGCCAATCCGTTAACTTATAATTAAGTTCTGAAAATATCAAAATAGTGTATTGTCATCGAGAATACACAAATGTAGAAACTTTCAAAATTCTAGCACATCAGAAACTGAGTGAAAACTTGATTACTAAATCCTATCTTTATAAACACAAAACAAGTCAAATTAAATAAAAGTGTGTAGAAAAGTTACAATATTGAGAAGTTGTAACTTAAGAAAACGTGAAAAAGAAAACGATAGTTTTACTAATACAATAGCACATATATGTCTCTCAGTAACGCTCTGACGTCATCAACAATAAAACTCGTGCCATAGCACTGCGAGACGTTAAACAGCATTATTTCATAGTTAGATCACCTAAATTTCAGTAATTTTAAATTTAAAAGAGTAATTGTCGTTCTAATTTCAAATTTAATAGCTCTAAAATGGTGAAATAGAATTTGCTATCCATTGATATAAAATTTATCTCGCTATGATCAATAATTGCCGATAAATTTTAATTTATATTAATCCTATATTTCAAACTAATTTCCGTTTTTTAATAGAAAATAGTAAATTACGTCAGTGGTATATCATGCGCGTGATATAGTTTGGACGAAACGATGCATCTCATTATTGAGTGCAATCATGATTATATAATTTGATAATATTTTTTGGCAACGTTAAAATTTACACAAAGACATCTGAAGTACGAGGAAAATTGTTAAACAAAGTAAAGTACTTCACACTGAATGTTGTTTAGCAAGAGGTTTTCTGAAGAAAGAAATATGAAAATAATATGTAAATAAAAAATATTTCATGTCATAATACATATCTTTATTTTATTTGCTTTCAATCATTGTTAAACATTTCTCTCGCATATATATCCAATTAAACACGTCAGATTTGATCGGAAATCTCTCGAATAAAGAGGCAATTTGCACCCTTCATACCATGACGGGTGATTTTCCAATTAAGTATAATAACAGTTTCGAAAACCTATACGACGCTAGTTTTAAATTTTCAGAAATGCGTAGATTATCCAACAATACTAAAAATAGTTGTTACGTTTAAAAATTTCAATGTTCTCAAAAGAAAATCAGCTTTTAATGCATGTTTAGTATATTATACAGTAGCATTTATTGGTTTTATATTTATTGCCCAGCACAGTTTAATAAAGTATTTCTTAAGAATTTTCCTACAATTCAGAAAATTGAATAAAACGATAAGAAAATAATGTCATTTTGAAGAATATTTTTATAAGAATTTATTTTAAATCATACATGCTCTAGGAAGCACAAAAGCTGAGATATTAGAAAATGAAAGAATTTCCTGAAGCTGGAATAACATCGTTATCAAACAAAAATAGCAGCTACATAATATTTATTATAGAAATACAAAAGATTCAATATTCATAGATATTAAAGTAAACGGTATTTTAACATCTTTCTGTTGAATAAGTTAACCATTCAAGCAAAATATTATATTCAAGTTCCTCGGCTAAACTTCCTTTTCATGCTTCGAAAAAAAACCACGTAAAACACAAATGTTGCATATGAGCCTTTTTTCCACTTCTTGAGTACTTCTAGATAAAAGAAGTTTTCATTCTATTTTAATAAATATTTGAATAAAATGCACGACAATACAAATGAGATATTCGAACAATGCTCTTGGGGAAAGCATGTATTAAGATAGGAAGAAATGTGCAGATCAGAATTTTTCTCATTTACTTTCTATTAAGATTCCAAAATCTATTCCTCTGTAAATTGAAAACAGAGTAAGAGGAAAATAATTAATTTTACATTATTTTCCAAAAAGGCGGTGTTTATTTTTTTTCTATTTGAAGTAGTTCCAAAATGCATAAGAAATTTTTAAAGATGGAAAAATTTTCCTATTCTCTATTATTTTTTTACAACTCAATGACGAAGGGAATGTAGGTTTTACGCTTTGTAGGATTTTCCTTTTTCTGGATATTTTTAAAAATCTTTAGTGGAATAGCATACAAGCAGCAAAAATCTCATTAAATTTTACAGAAAAAAGAATTGAGTTCTAAATGCAACTGAACTGTTTTGTGCAGTATATTCTTTTTTTTTCAAATCTGACTTCTTAACAAATTCTTATTTCATTATTCTGAAAATAAAACAAATTATGTAATTCCGCAACTGATATTTTTACAGAAATCAACGAAACAAAAATTTTGCTCATCATTTTAAAAGTTTTATTATAGATTCATATGAATCAAGTTTTCAAAAATTTTATGAGTTTCCATTTCGTAGGCAAACTCATTAAAGACACTTTTCTTAAGATTAAGAATATTTTTATGATAAATGGCAAATATTTCTGGAAAATGATCATGATTCTTAGAATATGATAAAAGGAGAAAAAGTGCGCTGGGTAATGATTTTTTTCAAATAGATTCACATTTATAAGCAAAATCACATTTCTTGATCGTCTTCGTTCCGTATTGAATTCATCTCTTTCAATTTTTTTACAGCCGCAATTTCATGCGTACGTCTTTTCTGTCGATGATAAACTATACACTCGCCTCACGAAATGTCACAACTGTGTTAAAAATTGTTCAGACGTGGTTTTAGGATGGCAATAATGCAAGGATACTGGATCGGCAAAGAGCGACTTGTGAACTTAAAGGTGGTTGAATTCATAAGACGGCCATAACTAATAGAAATGCGTAGTCGGAATAAATTCGAATTATCACAGATTCTGGAGCCTCAACACGGATAGTTAGGAATCATCAGTTGAGTTGTGGCCTCCACTCCGGCGAGCATTGACTGCCAACATAATCAAAACCGCTTGCAGCGTTTCCGTAAAACTGCTGACTGGAGATCCGAATAGAATGTAGTTTCATTCAGAGATGAAACTCATTTCTGCATAGCGATGGCCCGGCTCTGATAAGATGGCCCCGTCAGAAGCTTTTGCATAGAATTTCCAGAAGTACTTATAGCAGGCCATCTCCAGGTTTTAAGATTTAAGGAGGTATTTGAAATGACAAAGGATCCCCGCATTGTTATTAGAACGACCATAAATGCAGTGATATATCAGAAGGCATATACATCATATTGGATACCGTACATGAACTGTATTCGGTGGTTTATTCTAGTTTGAAAATGAGAAGAATCATACCGAAATTCGAAGTCGACATGTTCTTAAGACTTCATCCCAAGTAGCAAGCTATATTATTCAATATTGTAAAATTCGAAAAATCAATATTGTATAATATTGATTTACAATATTGAAACTATCTATTATTCAATATTCGGTTTCAATATTGAGCAATATTATACAATATAGTTCAACCTAGTTTCAATAATGTAATTTATTTCCCAAAAATTATAAATATTCCTAATATTAAACCTAATTACTTATTAGTGATTGAAAAAAAATTTGCTTCCACACCAAGTCATTTGATTATTTTGCAAACGACATGTGTTACTCATACGAACCTAAACAACTTGCGCACCTAGCTTGTTGACTTAACCACTCAACCAGAGGGACTTCGAACATCGAAGATAAATTGTGGTAAAGCAGCTCGGCTTGATATGATGTATCGTGCATCTACACATCTTATTTTGAATTGTCTTCTTGATTTATTTAACTTTTTTATAACAAAGTTTTGCTAGTGTAATAAATTATGAAATCAAGGTTCAAAAGTAATTACTTTTAAAAATATGGGATACAAAGAAAGATATTATTTTTCAACAAACATTGACTATTTTTAGATTTTAATTTTGCTTATGAAAGTTAAAATTTCAACATTAAGAAACAGGTGATATATAGTTTTCTTTAATGTGCGAGTTGCTTTCGTAACTGATAATTTGCTTAAATAGGATAATTTTGGCATGTTTAATATTTAATAATAGTTGGGACGGGGAATTTTTCAAAAGAAATATTTTTTTATAAAAATATATAGTTTTTTCAAATTGTCATTGAGTTATTGAATTAATGAAAAGGAGGACGGTCTAGGAGATTTTAATAAAAATCGGATTTTTAAAAACAGAGACAGAGAATCAAAACCAGATCTATTTAAATGCATTCATGTCGTATGGTCACTAAGGGTAAAAAAGCCAGGATAATAAAACGTTGGGTTTGTTAAATGCAGAATTGACAATATTGTCATCACTACATTTATAAACGTTGTTAAACGTAGAATTTTCAATATTGTCACCACTACATTGATCAACGGGAATATAGAATTTCCAGTATTGTTTGCACAGTGTTATACAGTATTCGACTTTTTTATAAAAAATTTTTTCATTGAATTTTTTTGAAATAAAATCTTAAATAACATGAATTATTAAGGTAAAACTAATATATTTGTGCAAAATTTAACGTTTACAAAACTTTTTAAAATGTAGATACAGCATTCGGTATTCCTCGGTATGCACAAGATTGTTCGATATTGCGCACAATATTTCACAATATTGTTGTGCTACTGAGGATGGCCAACATTATCACCAGATTTATCACCGATTGAGCCAGAATGAACATAACTGAAAAACAGATTCGTTATCATCCATCCCATTCCACAAAGTCTATTGGTGTTGGTACTGAAGAAAATCAAAATGAAACAACAAGCAACAGGAGAACTTAAACAACTAGGGGTTCTGAGAGGAAGTTTTGTCGGATTTTGCAAGTAGCTATTCTTACATTTATTAACTTATTACAGTAAATATATTGTGTTATTTTCAACAAGTTGATATAATTCCTTCCTGCTATAGGGATATTTATGTCCGTTTTTGTATTATCAAAATAAAAATTATCCTGATAAATCGAATATTTTTGTACCCTTCTAACATTAGTGATGAAGAAATTTTATCTTGAGGTGCAAGTAACACAATACTGACACTAACACTCAATACTTGAATTCAACATTTTATAAGAAAACCTCATCAATATTAGATTTTCTTCTAAAAGTTTGCATTGATCAAATACTTCTTCATTTGTCCGTTCGGTTAAAAGAACTTTTTCATAATATAAACTAGTGTAAGTTATCTCTAGAACTCGTTACAATGCGCAAAAAGAAGCAATGTCCCTTGAAAAATTTCTGAAGGGGATTGACGTCGATCTGTGTTCTACTTGAATAAACACCAAGAAGACAACAATGGCCAATGAAAACGCACCATTTATATTTTTATGAATATGGTATTATAAATTTAAATTGGGGTAAATAATACTGTGAAAAGAGGCAATTTTGATCGGTTTGTAATAGGAACGCATGATTGCGTCATCATTTTTCAATTCCGTCATCCTTTAAGTGATTGAAATAAAATATGGCAAAATCTTGGTGGTGCATTTTCGTAGGCCAGTAATGTATATCCGTGCACCCAACTCATTTTCAGTGTAGTTTCTATACTCGAGATACTCTCTCCGTAGGCTAATTGAGGCGCTCTGAGCCAAAGTTGACCCATGCACTAATTTCTAAAACCTGATTGCTACGAAGTTGTAAAGTTGTTTCCCTGACATGCTAATCTTGGCAACCTTGGCTACTTGGAGATAAACTTGGTGACCAAACCAATTTTCTAAAAAATTTATGAATTGTGGAGCGATAAATAACAAGAACCTTCTAGATATTACTATGTGACGTCACTTTCTGTTGGAAAAGTTATAAAAGCAAGCTCTCGAACCAAGAGTAAGTCAGTTGGATTTTGGTCAGGAGTGAAGCTGGTGAACTGAGACATACACTATATGCCCAAAAGTATCCGGACACTTGCAGATTTTCACATTTTTTAGAATTTCTCCGGAATGGTTTAACTGAATGCCTTCAAACTTCGGACATGTTAAGAATAGACAATAACTTACATTTTGCATTGAAGATTGGTCCTGAGGGCAATTAGGGGACCGTCCACAAACTGATGAAGACAAAAACATTTTTGACCCACTCCACTTCACAAAATACCGATAACAAGATGAAACTTTCAGAAATGGTAATGTATAATGTGCATAATATTTACAGGAATTTTTGTAAACTCAACACAAATATGTGGGAAGATATAAAAGTTTTCTTAAAAAATCTCAAATTTTCCCACCTGTTTTTTGCTTATAACATGCAGAGTTTTCTGTTATATTATACGACACTTACAGAAAAGATGGAAATATGTTAGAAAAGCATTTTGTAAAGATTTGGAAAAGAAATTTTGAATATTACAGGAATTATGAGCATATTTAGTAAATAATATTTTACTGCGCATGCGCGAAACATGGTGTAATTTTTCTTTCACAACTTTAAAGCCAGGTATATTGGGCAACTTATATTAAAAAATTCAGTTCAATATCATTAGTATTCAAAAAGATATCGGCTTTACAACTAGCAGAATTTTAGCTCCTGTCGAAGAGAAGCTAAAAGATGAGGGGTTGTACACAAATTGATATTTTTTAAACTTACATCTTTAAATAGTTATATTGAATTGTATAGTGGTTAGAATTTGCTGAATACCCATTAAGACTTATCAATTACGTGCATAACTTAAATTCCAGCTAATTAGGCACTATAAATAACAAAAATTTTACTACTATAAATATATTATTTACATGATTATTAACAAGTTACATATTACAATTTTACGGTCAAACGATATTTTTAAATACATTTCTTTTATGGCGAAACGATTTTTTATGTAATTAATTTCTTTTCTTAAAATATTTTAATAATTCTACATATATATTTTTTTATTCGTTACGAATATTAGATGTCTTCATGGGTATTCAACAAAATTCTAACCACTATACAATTCAATATAACTGTTTAAAGATATAAGTTTAAAAAATATCAATTTGTGTACAATCCCTCATCTTTTAGCTTCTCTTCGATAGGAGCTAAAATTCTGCTAGTTGTAATGCCGATATCTTTCTGAATACTAATGATATTGAATTGAAGTTTTTAATATAAGTTGCCCAATATATCTGGCTTTAAAGTTGTGAAAGAAAAATTACACTATGTTTCGCGCATGCGCAGTAAAACAGTATTTACTAAAAATGCTCATAATTCCTGTAATATTCAAAACTTCTTTTCCAATTTTTTACAAAATGCTTTTCTAACACATTTCCATCTTTTCTGTAAGTTTCGTATAATATAACAGAAAACTCTGCATGTTATAAGCAAAAAACAGGTGGGAAAATTTGAGATTTTTTAAGAAAACTTTTATATCTTCCCACATATTTGTGTTGAGTTTACAAAAATTCCTGTAAATATTATGCATATTATACATTACCATTTCTAAAAGTTTCATCTTGTTATCAGAATTCGGTGAAGCGGGGTGGGCCAAAAACGTTTTTGTATTCATCAGTTTGTAGACGGTCCCCTAATTGCCCTCAGGACCAAATCTTCAATGCAAAATGTGATTTATTGTCTATTCTTAACATGTCCGAAGTTTAAAGGCATTCAGTTAAACCATTTCGGAGAAATTCTAAAAAATGTGAAAATCTGCAAGTGTCCGGATACTTTTGGGCATATAGTGTAGAGCGCTATTGAAAGTTCTATGCTTGAGATTTATTAGTGATCTGAGTTAATTAATGCAAATGCTGTTAAGTGTTATTACTTGTGATTAGTGTTTTGCTGAAATCAAAATAAAGAGTCATTTCTTTATTATCCTGCTTGTTAATCTGCATTCACGTAGACCCACCAGACGATTTTCGTAACAATATAAAAGGGAAAAATGCTTTCTTAATGAACTAGAATAAGTCAATAGAATTTAAACTATCGTGTTCTCTAACAGCATATGTCATTCAGTGTTTATGAAAAAGATACCAGGCTCAATTTAGCGAAAGTTTTAGATGATTCACTCTGGTTTTGAGTATCTCAATTATTTTTATGATAAAAGTGGGCAAACGACCATCAGGAGTGTTACGACATGATTTAAAGTGATGAGAAAGATTGAGAGTGGAAGATATAAGCGAGGAACATGGAATGACTCTTCAAAATGATAATGAAGCTTTCCTAGGGATTTCAATTTTAAAAATACGATGCTAAATTCCTCTAGGGCATAAATTTGCAATTATAAATGCACTTAAATCTTTGTCAAGTTATTGAAACATATAAAGATGCATCCATAATTATAGTAATAGAATGAACTATCTTTAAATTAGTTCAGAACTAGAATCCATGTCCTTCTTCTTCAAACAAGACTGTGCTATAGTCGAAATATGAAGATAATATAAGGGTAAAATTATATTCAAAATATTTAAGGCATGCATGCTGTTTGGATAGGTGAAATCAAACTTTAAAAATCTTAATCAAATGAAAGCTGAAAAGGATTCCATGACTTGATTGTACATATTTGTACGAATTTTAATGATAAGAAAGTGTCCTAAGGTGTTAAAATTGGACTCTATCATAGAGGCTAATTTAAAATAGCATTAATTAAAATATTCTACGAAAGCCTGATGCTAAGATTTTTCTCAATGTTTGCTCCTTTGTTTATTTTCTATATCTTAAGTAAATATTTGCTAAGAAATTCTGAATAAAGGAAAATACAGTATTATCGATTTTTAAAAAAACTATGAAACGAGATATCTTTGTTTTGAAAAGAACTTTCTTGGAATTGTTTTGATCTCCAGATGTTTTAGAATGACTGAAACTCAGTGAGATTTTTTAAAAAAGCATTTGTTGTTGGAATTGAAAGCGAATAGTTTGAATAAAAAAATGTCTTGCATGAAGAAACTTCCCAGATGGAATACGAAACGCAGAAAAAACTCTGCATTCGAAGCGCTCTTTCATGAATTCCCAGCAATAACATTTTGTGTACGAATGGCATGCCATTTTTTATTTAAAATTAAATTTAAATTAGGCTCCTGTAAAAAGGATGAAAAATGAATTTCCTGGATTATTTAATTGTAAGAGAACCCTAAAATGTTTATAGTTAGAAACATCAGCAGGTACATAAATCTTCTGAAAACAAAATCCATGGAATCACGATACTGAATTATTTAGTGCTTTCCTCTCAATGACAGTCACAAAGCTGAATGAAAAGTTTGTGTGCATTCTTCTTAACTTTTTCATTTAAAAGATTTTTACACTTTAATATTTAATAAATTGTTTAACGTGCCATTTTAATTTTATTCCAAGGAAGATATGTTCTAGAACATTATAATGAGATAAAGTAAATAGTTTTGTGTTTATTAAAATGAGCCTAAAAGCATTTTTAAAAGTCATTGGAAAAAGATGTTACGCATTAAATACGAAATTTATTCCAAACTGTTATACATGTGCATTAATGCAGACGTAAAGACGATATGAAAAAAAATCGTCACAACCATAAAATAAATTATATCTATCTAGCTTTATGCCTTTTTGAATTATCGTCATACACACGGAGAAACAGACAGACAGTATTCTACCTCTGAAGGATTTAATTCAACATTTACAATACAATAGATTTAGTTAGACAATTCTGATGATCAAACCATATGCTTAATTTCATTCATTTATTTCTTTGCATTTTCCATTTGCCGTGTTCACATGTCCGCGAAAGTATAGACATATTTCTCACTGAATGAGTTCGTTCAAAATTTGAAAACAAATCTACAATTGTGAGGCTAAGACCACAAACCAAATTTCATTCTTCTAACTCGTTTCATTTTATTAGTTAACGTGTTCGCGGACCGGCAGGTAGACATAATTCAAAAATGATTTTTTTGAACTCCGGATGACTGAAACTTTGAGATACATCCAAATCTTCAGGTCGCTTTTTTGTCAGTTAGAATACTTCCTTTCTGTTTAGTGAAATCTAGACCCACTTCCAACTTTCATCACTTTTAAAAAAAATGGCTTCTTTTGAACAATCATTAGAAATATTTTAAAGAAATATTAGAACATCATTCTAATCATAATTTTGATTCTTAGAAAAAATTCAAGAGTTTTTGAGCGAATATATATGCAAAATAAGAAAAGAATTATGATGTACTGATCCTAGAATTTAAAATTGCTTAAGTGGTACTTATCCAAAATATGAAGAGAAAGTCGTCGATAAAAAACTTCGACAGCAAGAATTTTAACCTAGAGCAGTGGTGACGAACCTATGATCCGTGGTCATAGTTTTCTTGGGTCAGTGTTTGACGTAGAATGTCAGACACTGACCCACGAAGGTTTTTTAAATGACCCACGCGTTTGTGTTTATAAGCTTATTTTATGTCATAAAAGAGAGAAAAGACAATCGAAAATATTACAAAAATAAAGTATAAATATCTAACGTCGAATTTATATAAAGAAAATCTTTCCAAGTGGACGTTGGCTAACTTATTTTCTATCGTATAATTGCGTATGACTCATGACAGACGGTAATAAACTTGGCATGCATATTCGTACGTAAAAGTTGTGGAAAGTAAAATTTTTTAGAGGATTCCAAAAGTGAGAACAACATCAAAAGGACATCTGTGAAGTTTCTCTGTCAACAAATGTTAGGTATTTCCTAATTAGTGGTATCCTTCTTACTATACCCTCTCCCCTTTCCAAGTGACGCCATTAGTTTAGTCACCCACGTGCTTATATTAAAAGAATAATGAAAAAATTTGACCTCCTCCTCAACACGATTCACCATCAATGTCTTAGAGGAAAGGGGCAAAAACTGATTGAACTAATGAATTACTCGAAATTCTTTGCTAAGTAGCCAAAATGAAAGAAGTAATATTTATGAAGTCGGATAACTTCAACTAAACTAGAAAAGTATGAACGCACAAAAAATAAAACAACCTATTTTTTATACTGTATTTTTAACGCCATTTATTAAACAGAGTGGATTAATATTTAAAATGACATCATTGTTACCAGGAAAGGGGAAAATCACCCAGATGGTGGGTACCAGTCTGCGCTAAAACCGAAATCCCCAAAGAAGCAAAATCTATCAACGGATAAGAAATGTGCATTGAAAAAGAAAATTCCATGTTACAGAAATAACATTCAAGAGGTCAGAGAACGAAGACACTTAAAATAATTCTTTTCCCGTCAGAAGATTGTAAAAGAAGAAAATCAAGCCTTATTAATGATAGAAAAGTATTAAAAGCTTCAAACTTAAGTCGGAACAAGAAAACAACAAAAATAATTCAAAAAGTATTTTCATTTTGATGGTATATTGCGACAGCCAGAAAGAAAGGTTTTTTAGAGGAGTCGCTTACAGAAAATAATTTTTAAAAATCATTTAAAAGGGATTTGAAAAGTAAGAATCTTTAACTATTGCTGACATTAAAAAATAATATTTTGGAGAAATATCTGAATTTCTGTAATAATTTTCTTAATGATGCAGCCAAACAAAACAAAAGTTCAACATTACGAAAATACTTCTGAAAAATAAAAGGATAGGGAAATTATAAAAGCTGTCTAAGTTGCGAAATTGAAATTCAGTTTAAAAAGATATCTGCTCAAGCACTCTGAGATCATAGCCAGAAAATAAACGGTATACACTCGGGTATGTACACTCGGGTATTTCGTACTGAAAAGAGGACAAAATTCAATTTTTTGAAAATATTTTTAAAATTATCATGTATACTAACATTAGTTAAATAGTTGTAATATCCTACTTTAACTCTACTTTTTGTATTTCAGTAAATACGAGATAGTGCAATTATGAAAGTAACCAAGTTACAAAAACTTCTTTTGAAATTAATCTTCAAGACCTGCTTCGCCACACAGCTTTACATTTTGAAGAATATTTGAAGGATATTATCGAAGCATTAAGTAATGAGTTCTTTAGTTTTCTCATCTATTTTTATATGGAATTCCTGTCCCATGCTTCTTTCTGGTTCATATTTCTAAAGCTTCCTAGTACAGCGATGGTAGATTTTAGTTCAGACAACCGAAGAGTATATTTTTCTTTCTCCTCTAGGGAAAATATGGTTCAACTGTGACAAAGATATAAGGAGCTTTTCCTTACAATTTCTAAAAATAACATTTTTAAACACAAAAACTAAATATATTACGCTTTCTAGAGGTTTTTCTCATATTCTTTCAGTCACATATACTTACAAAACTCCAACTATTCGAGTCTTTGCAAAAAACATCTCTAAGATATCGTACGATAATTTCGGCAGCGCATTTTCAAAGGGCATGTCACTGAGTCACAAATACACAAGAATATCAAGTTTTATCAATAATCTGAATTAACAACTTATACCACCTTTGATATGATGTAACTTTCTTTTAAGTTCACTTCACAGGGGAAGATGAAAAATTATCTCACAAGTTCTATTACTATTATTGGTTAAAAAATCAAACTTTTGAGAAATTTTGAGTTGAAACATGTTTCGAATCTTCAGAAAATAAAAATTTCCAAGTTTCTTTCGTAGCAGTATAAAAGCATTCAGATTTCACTTACCAGTTGCGTACCATCCATTGATGAATTAAAGGAAAGAAAGTTTTAAAAGTTGATAATTTATTGAAGAATTCAATTTTTCTATAGAAACATTCCCTATCAAATACTTCAAGATAAAACCGAAAAGAAGTATTCCACCCCTGTTAGATCAGTCGAATAATGAATCAAAGAAAGGTTCATATGTAAGACGGAAGAATAAAATCCTCCAATCTCTGAGAAAACGAGTACTTGCAAATGCTTCGAAATAACATTCCCAAACATCTTCAGTCTTGCGTGTCGGATGAAAGTAGCGAAGAACCTGTTCGATTCTGGAGGAAATTCTTTAGTAATCTTAGCTTTTACATCCACTTGTCAACTATTACACAGTTTTCGAGACTTTTAAAACTTTAAAAGTGCTGCATAAAAGGCGAATGAAAGTGAAGAACTTAGTAGAAGGGTTACATTTCCTTCACGTTAAGGATAAATCAAGAAGAAAATTTGAAAAGAGTTTTAAGAAGAAAGCGACAAAATGCATGTAGAAATTCATTCACCTGTCAGTTAAATTAGTAAGGTGACCAACTTTTTTCCAATAAAAAGGAGGACACAAAAATTTGAAGTTAAAAAATATCGTAAATTAAGGAAGATTTTATTCATTGCAATAATAATACAGAATACACTATAATAGCATGATAAATGCATAATAAAAACATTTTTAAATTTATTGTACACTTTTAGAGGGAGGACAGAACTCACTAAAAGAAGGAAGTTCGTCACCTTAAATTAGTTGCACTCTGCACAATAATATCGTTTTCAATATAGATGCATCATGATTTGGAAAAGTAGAGACTCTTAATTAAGAAAGAAAATATTGAGATAGTTACAGAATGGTTACTACTTCTTACTTTTAAATCCACACAAACAACATTACCGAACTGCAATATTTTGGAGCATTATAAACAATAAATGTGGATATTGTAATAACTATATTGTTGAGAGTATAATAATTCTCTTGAGACTGTAACACTCTTGGAACTATAACTCTCTTGAGAATTTAATGACATACAAGCATACTGGTCATTAATTTTATAATGCAAGCATAAAATATATGACCTACAAAAAGAAAAAGAAATACATTCTGTTTCATTAAAAGATAATGATGCATAGAAAACATTGTGTTTCGTCAAAAGATGATGATTCAAAGGAAATATTTTGTTAAAAATAAGACGTAAAAATAATGAGAAGATCATACGAAATGAATAAAAATATGAATTACGAAAAAAATCGTAAGCATTGAAATATATATGAAGTACATAAATAAAACCAAAACATGGCTCTGCATGTGAAATACAGAAAAGATGTAAAAGCAATATTGCGCCATATATGAAATACAGAAGCGAAAAGGAATAGAAACAGCGCTATAAGTAGAGTTCAGAAAAAAACGAAAATTATGCTTTAATTTTAAAATACAAGAGTCAAAATAAATAACATCGAAAATCTGCGATTCCAAAAGCTAATTACAGGTTATCACGCACCAACATGAATTTTGATGGGCTTTCATTTTGTTTATGAATGTCATTACCATGTTGTTCATATTTTACAAATAATTATGAAAATCTATAAAACTATGTTATCTCAGATGAAATTATGACAAAACAATCGAAGATAGTTTTTGAAAAAATTTATCATCTGTCGGCCGATATATCAACATCATCAGGAACCGCCATATCATTCAATTGGCTGACTTAGCTTTCACAGGAAAAGAAAAAGCTTTTCTGTTATGTTTTCCAGTATTTTGTTAGTTCCATTTTACCGGTGCGGCACTTTCTCACATTCAACTTTCCCTCCCACCATCCACAAAAAATGTGTTCTATCGTAAACTGAGTATGCTGTGTCAGAAGTCGATGAAATTCCACTCTACTGATACCTTATCCATCGCTGTAGGCGATTTATTAGCTGAGAAAAAAGAATGCTGAAACAACAGAAATAAAATATAGGATTTCTTAGTTCCTCACGCCAATATATGATCACTGCAATTAAGCAGCATCGGGAGCGATTACTACTTGGAGGAGTGATCACATTGGAACAGCACGTTTTCCTTTTCACTTAAATTTTAAACAATGTGTTTTGACGAACGCTGTGTATACTATGTCAGAATTCTCTACAAATTCCTATCCACTGATGACTTATTCATTTCTGTAGGCTTTATATTAGTTGAGAAAAAGGGATGCCGACAACAGAAATAATATTAGAGAAAATATTGCAATGTCAACTCAATCAAAACGAAATGCAATTATCGAAAATAGCTGATATAAAAATTTAAAAACAGTTGGCTGAGATTCCATTTTATCTATCGTTCAAATTATTTAACATAAACTAAAAGAGTAATAAAAAATGGATTTCCAGTTTCCCGTCCGTTTGTCAGATAATCTTTCGCACCACTGGCTTGAAGACACATCCTTTATTTAATACGTAAACATCTTTATAACCTCCATGTCTTCTGCCCCGACAGTATCATTCTGAAATGTTGTGAAGGACGGTAATTCAACGAAAATATTTCTCGCTACTTTTTACATTATATAGCAAAGTTCAATAATTCTTTAGTACTAGTAAGAACTTCCAAGACCAAATAGCATTTTAAATTTAAATTTCTTGTTTGTATTTAATGGGTGCATATAAGCAAATTCTGCCTTTTCCATGTTTCTTTTATTTACAGGTCGAAAAATCTCGTCGATAAAAATATTTTGTTCCTGTATGTCAAAAGAATTACTTTGAACATCTAAAAATGACTTTAGAATCTCTTTTCAGAGATATCCAGTAACTTAAAAGTCGACGACTAGTGCAATTGTTTTTTATATATTTCCCGAAGTCAATGTTTTTATATTACTTCATTGGGATTTTAAACAAAAAGACACTGAACTTCAAATATCGGTTTTGAAGGTCAATGTCCTCATCTAACGGGGCAATTATTCTGTGAAAAATGAGTTCACATTTAGTGGAATGTGGCAGTTGAATTGTTTAGTAAAAAGGAATACTTTACAAAAAACTGACTTTAAAAACATGAAAAAGCAAGTTTTTTGTCAGTGGTTTCGGCATGAGGAACAAGAAAAGGCAGTGGAATCTTTCCGATATATTTTTATTCAAACGTTTTGAGGAAAATAATTTATAACTTGGACATAGTAACATTAAGAGTAATTAAGTGCATAAGAATTTGGAAGAGAGAACTGTAACCTTTAGATCATTTTTTCAGATATTTTGTTATTTATTTTTTCATTGCATTTCCCGCTACAATGTAATTTTTACCTGTATATTTTAAATAGTTATCTCAAAAGATAGAGATGAAAATGTTATTGAACAAGATTGAATATCTAAAATAAACAAAACAACAATAATAGAAGCAATTTATTTGGTGCGCGCAAGTGCTGCATCATCCAGGAAAAAATTGCAAAGTACAAAGATATAAATACGAAATAAGGAAAGTTTTAATTATGAAAGAGTGAATCTGGTGGATGACGTCATCCACCAAATTCTTCTTCCTCCTCGTTGTTTGTTATTATTTTTCTATTTTTAACTCCCTCACAATTAAAACTTCCCTTATTTCGTATTTATTTCTTTATTGAACAAGACTTTGAAAAAAGGTCTACAAATATCAGCGATGAGAAAGTGTTGTATAATTTCCTCATCCAGTCTTTCCTTGCTTTACTGAAGTTAGTTTAAGCCATGCTGACACAAAATACTGTGCCTTTTATTCCAGGATTTGGTTCTATAAGAATGTCACTCTTTCTGTGACGTAAATTCAGCTTCGACGTAGGCGCTTCTATGAAATTCATATAGTGAAGAAGTATTACAGAAAGCTGTAGCATTTAGTGATTTCAGTAAGGCCATTTATAACACTCCATTTATGTTTAAGCATGAACAATAATAAATGAATTTGTATTCAAGATAGCAAAATGTTCACCTATGTTTTGAAATTTTAATATTGATATCTTCAGATTATAAAAATTGGGTGTTCTTAAATTTCACACGTTAGATTACAGATCGTTCTTGAACTGTAGAATGGTTCATGAGAATGTTATTAAATGTGTTGTGTTAATGATTAATATTAAATGTGTGTGTAAAAATATTAACTGTATGAATACTGTTGAATGGGATTTTCATGATATTTCTCTTTGCCTCTTATATCTTAATCTCCTTTATGTTTTGATAAATAAAAAATTTTATCCGAAAATCATTATTTGAATTAGTTATTTCCCGTGTTTGGCTTTTATTTATTTGTTGACTCCCACCTGGGTGTGGATAATGGATATAAGAAGCGCCAGATAAGTAAGCGGGTTCTCGCTCTTAGTGTACATACAGTATTGGGACTTGCGAGTCCCCCCTCCAATGATAGTACGTACCTCCCTCGGGAAGGGTCAGGCCATAGTCGGTGATGGCTACTAGAACTTTGGCATCACTACTCGAGCTACTGCAGCGACTGTCAACCAATTTTACCCAGATGTTATGGCAGGGCGGAGTGACTCAGTTTATGAATATTCTTTAGTTGAAACTTCTTTTCCAGTACAAAGAATTAGTAGCTTCTTTTTAATATAAATTTATTTATCCGTTTTTCCAGTCTGCAGTGAACGTGATCCTTTTTTATCTACCTTATTACAAGCCTATGAGTCAACGACACATAATGAAGACATGTTCTGTGGGTTAAAGCTGTCTTAGAGTAGATAGATAGTAGTCTCACTGGCTTCAATTTGTGGGGATAGGTTGTCTTTCCGGAGGACTTTCAGGAGAAATTGTTCCTCAGTTGTTACCTAAAATTTAAAAAAAAAAACATGTATTAGCCAGCCGGTCGGCAGAAACAATTCGTAACTAAATGCACATCGGTCTACTATTTTTTGATAAATGCGATTACGAGCTTTACACAAAATAAAGAACTTTAAATTTTGAAAATAATAATGAGTTGATAAAATAAAGCATATATTTATTAAAAAACCTGTTTTCGAATATCCCTTACCTGCTTTCGAATATCCCTCATTGATTTTCTTTTGCCCTCTCCTGTGTCTCTGACCCCTCGGCCAGCAGTAAAACTAACCTCTTCTTTTTGTCTCTGTACTTTGAACCACTGCGCGCGAGTCTGACAAGCTTTACGGGTCTATTCTGGTACCCCCGGTTGGGCTGGGAGCCCTCACTTTTCCCGTAGTTAATGTGCGGGAACACCCACGACTCCCAACCCAACCGGGGGTACCAGAATAGACCCCTTAGAAATTCCATTTTCCAACCCCATCATTCATACGGAGACAACACAAATACTTCATATAAGGCTTTTTTATGACTCCCCATTCTCTTCTTTTTGGTGTTTGTATGACTGACCCGAAGCACCATTCCTTCTTTTTCTCCCTAGGCCCTATCCTTTCGCTAGGAATGGGACTCGGCTAACCTTTAATGACTTTACATACTGACAGTCGCGTACAGAGGGTAAGTATCGCTCGGGTCATACTATGATTCTTTTCTCCTCCATAAGAGGCTTAACTTGCGTAAACGGCGCATTGGACACGTTATTTTTCGGCTCCTTATTTTATTTGACTTTAAAAAATGACACAAACTTATTAACGTTTTATCAACATGGTAAGTGGCGCTCAAGGAATATGATTTTTTTACGCCAGTCGTCCTTCGCTTAGCAAGAGCAAATGGCCCTCGGGGCCTGGTATTATTTTTACGCCCCCTAATCATATTTTGCTTTAAAAACTGGCATAAATGCAGTAATGTTTTGTCTCCACGGCGCCCCTAAAACTGGCATCTGAAGTATCTATAATTCCCTAATTCCTCGGTAGCTAGGTCGCTGCACACTGATTAGGAATATTCAAAAATTTGTGAAATTTAAACAAACATCATGTTTTAACTAAACTAACGTCATTGGATATTTCAGAGCATCTTAAAAGCTACGAAATGAAAACGGAAGTCACAGCGGAAGTAAGAAATCTACATTGAAGTCTGTTAAAAACGGGGGGTTTGTTGTTAAAATGGTCAATATATATATTAAGTTAAAATATTTGAATTTTAATTTAGCAGTCTAGAAATTTGATTAACAATTGACGTTATGGCACCGTTATGAAAGATAGATAATACATTCAATTATGAAAGATCAATTGGTGCTAAAAATTGAATACCAACAAAAATACAATTTTTACTTTCACTTAGGTAATTACCTACCTTTTCTGGACTACCTAGAAATTAGCAGCCAGTAGTGGAAGAATTGCTGAAATATATTTATAATAGGATTGTGACACCAATAGAAAGATAAAAGAGATCAAGTGTTTTGAATTAAATGTTTTTATTTAACAATTGTTTAAATTGATACTGCCAATTTTGACAAATAGATTTATCCTGATTATGATGCACACGATAACACAGAGAGAACAGTTCACATACAATTACACATATAAACATAATAAAACATTTTTAGCTGCAGATTTTTAAAAGAATAAACTTCAGCGCTTTCATCAAAATTCAAATTATTTTCATTGAAATTTTCCTCTAAACATATTAGAGCTAGAATTGAAAAGGGGAAAAGATATTTCGTTTTCTTTATGTGCAAGTAATCTAAAAAAACCTCACGTGAGATTTTATGAAAGTAGTCGAAAGAATGAGCAAAATGTTGCTTTACCATAGAAAAATGTAGATCTGTATCTGGAAAGTCCAAAATTTATTTATTGTATTGCTTCGCTCCTATAATTGTTTTCGACATTTTCAGCAATAATCAATTTCGTACAAAGGAACTGAACATAACGTTGCAGTTTTATACGCCACTAGACGTTCATCAACTCTACACATATTGTCGCCATTTTTCCGCAGCAAAACAACTTAATCTCTTCATTTTAAAATTGTATCGCTGAAAACTGTTCGATCCAAAAATTTTTTGCTGAATATCGTTGAAATATCACGCTGGTGATTACAACCGTTTTTTCCTCTGGATCATCGGTATCTCTGCAGGGGGAGAACCGAAAAGGCCTAACGGTCCCCGGACTCCACAGATGCACAACTTTCTTACACGTTCAGACAAGCCAATATATTTCACACAAAGGAATCTCTCCCAGCCAGGTGATGCGTATACCAATTTTCACACAAAAGCTTCCTCCGTTAAAAATGGCGAGCATATAGTTCCGTGAAATAAAAGTAATTTATAATTTAATAAACACTGAAACATTAAAAGAAATTACATAAAAAGTTAAAGCGATTAATAATTAAGTTGAATGCTACAAAAAGAAAAAAGATAAATTAAGATAGTTAATAAAACTATAAAAAAATTCGTTGATAATTTAAAAGTTGCCAAAGTTTCCACAAGATATGAAAGAAACTTTATTGGCGAAAATATAAATTATTTAAAAGTACTGGTAAAGCCGAAAAATGATGTAGTTGCATTTTTGCAATCTAACAAAGTCAATGACCAACGACAGCAATATTTTCTAATCATAACTTTAACAGGGGTGGAAACACGTGAATAAAAGGTTTGATGAAATAATAAATTTAATTTTATAACAATAAAAAATATAGTTACAAATTGCTTTTAAAATAAATTTTGAAACGTTTATTACAGTTAAAGGAAAAATTGTACAACAATTAAATTGGTATTGGTAAAAATTAATTATCTTTGTAATTATACATTGAAAAGATAATTAATTTTTTGCTCTTTAAGGTGATGTCAAAATAATTTTTGCACGATGAGTATTTCAAAAGTTATTGGCGAAAAATGTCTAAAAATAGCTTAATTTTCATTATTTAATTAAATAAATAAAAATCTAATTCAAATTTTAAAACTAGTTTTACGACGTTAGCTTCCTCGTATGCTAATCCATCACTGCGCCAAATTTGGTCACCGTAAGTCCAACGCTGTGGGCGCGCATAAAGAACCAGAAAACGAACACACATGCATACTTTCCTCTTTTATATATATAGATTATTGATTATATATAAAATTAAGTGTATATATATACTTAATTTTCTTTCCTATACTTACAAAAGCGAAAATAACAATATTTTCATCTTAAATTTCAGCATAAGAACTGTAACTACTGTTCTTGAATAAATAGCCTAACATCCAATTGTAACTCTGTTACTTATTTTAGTAAATATGTGGCTTCTTCAAGTTCATGTTTAAAACATGAATCCACGCCCTGATTTTCGACCCTTAATTCTCAATAATGTTGTTCACAAAAAGTTGAGATGGCAAAAAGCATAAATGGAACATATTAACAGAATTTTCTTTTTCATCATCTAGTCACTCCTGCTTAATAAATAAATGACTTGGATTGAATTTTATAGCACATAAATTTCATTGATAAAAACGCATATTTTCCCAAAATAAATGAATTAATTAAGCTTTAAATAACCGATATCGTCTGGAAAAGTAGCTCGAAATTTCCAAACTCATGCAGCCTTTTTTCTGGAGGTGGGGGATCCCTCTTTGGGGATCCGACACCTCGGTCAGAATTTCATCAACCACACCGTTCCCTAGAGGCATAACAATCTACAACAGCCAGATCACTGACTGATATCACTATCCGTCGACTCGCTTCCTTTGATGTCCGAGCATTTACCGACATTTCTCAGGAACGTTCGATCCACCCCACAAACGCTTGAGTACAACCGATTCTTTGCCGTCCCACGACGGAAGATGAGAAGTCTTTCGTGCAGGGCGCACCAAAACGCTGAACATGGGAACGGGGGTAACATGGATCCACTCTTCGAAAAGTGTGTTGAGCATTAACATTGACTTGTCCGAAAAGAACATAGCTATTTTCAGGATTTTGCTCGGTTTTCAGCACACAGTGGAATTTGATATTTATGAAGAATGTGGATATCCTGATTAAAACCAAATTTGTAGCAGAATCCATATGAATCCTTTTCGGCAAGAGGCATTAGTTAAACGATCCTATGTTGAAGATATCTTCGTGGAGCGTTTCTTCAGCGTCAGAAGGAAAACGTCACAAGATGCTTAGAGGGCGCGATGGCTTAGTGGTGAGTGTCTGCCTCACAGCCGGAAGGTTTAAGGTTCGAAACCGAGTCAACTGAAGATACGTAGTGTATTGGACCTGCTGCACGCTAAATCATACGTAGGGGATCAAACGTCTTCCCGCTGGTGTGGCACGGAAGTTTGTAGAGGCGTTGCCAGCTCAGGTGTTGCCCTCGCCATCTGACCGAGGTTCAAATTTACGAAGTCCTTCCCGAAATAGCCCTACTGTTTCTCGAAAACGGGACGTTAATAAAATTAAATCAGAAGATGCTATTAACATCAGGAGATAAAGCGCAAAATATTAAATTGAAAGTGAACTGTTGATTCAAAATATAGCGTTTAGTGAAAATTAATTAAAATTTTGAAGGCAAATAACCTGTAGTATATAAAGTAATATTATTTCTTCACTTGACTTAGCAACGCTTTTAAAATCTGAAAAAGAAAATATTTCAAGAAATAAAAAAACACTTTAAATTTTGTAGATTATTTATCCTATTTCGTCAAGAAAATTTCTGAATGAAGAGTCAATTGCAGGATATGTTATCGGTATAAATAATTAGAGATTAGCAGATTATATTAACTAATCTTGTGAATCTGCATCTGTAGAAATAATGCTTTAGTACGGCAAAATGATCTTACATGTAATTTTGTCCCTATCCTCATATCTTTTCAACAACGATAAAACAAATCTAATAACACGATATTACATTTACTTTTTAATTTCTCCTATACTATCACAAAAGAGGCAGTTTCTTTTTTTTATAAGCCCGATCCGAACGACAACAATAAGCAACCGGAACGACACACGACTATTAAAAGGGCAATTCCTTTGTTCTTAATAACTAAAAATGATTTACTCAAAGCGATAAACTAAGGAAAGAATTTCGTGAGATAGCCCATAAAGAGTTTCAGAATATGATTATCTGGCATAAATCATTTCAAATATTGTGTAAAGGTATGCTAGTCCTGAGATAAGAGCACAGTAGAACTTCGATTAACCGTCACTCTCTGGACCAGAGACCGAATAGACTGATAACAGAAATCTTTTAATGCACATGTATAGTAACGTAATTTCACTGATGGCTTGGAACGGAAAATGGAAATAAAGTACTTTAAAAGGGAATAATGTATACATATTTTATTTTATTTCACAAAACGATCAATATAAACTTCAATATAAGAGTAATAATGCACAGAAATGTATTGTAATACTAGAAACCTGCGTTTTTCGATGATGACGGATAATAGTTTAATTATATTTACGTTCCGTTTCGAAGCAACACGAGGGCAGAAAATTTGGACCGATGGCGACACGGGCAGATCGACTTATTTAATAGATCCAAAAGTTTCTTTTAAACCACTTCACTGGAATAGAGAAGAAATTTTATTTTTCACCAACCACGGTCCATTTCCAATATACTTTCATCGTTTCAAGTTGGCACCTTTAACATTTTGCAGTTGCGGCGGAATTGGTAACGCATTGCACTGTGCTACATCATGCATATTTACTTTATCATGGCATATGAAACTTCCTGCCATACAACTTCAAGATCATTGGTTTAAGAATTTAGCCAATAACCAACTTTCACGGAAAAAGATTAAATTAATAATCAAACATATTCATGAATATTAATTCCTGTTTAAACCAGATTCATAGTGTCATCAACTAAATGTTCCACACCCAACAACTAATTGTTATAGTGTGTTTTGAATAAGACTGATACAGTGAAACATCTTGAACAGATAGAACTGCATTTATGTTATATGTTTTTGTTTTGAGAGTTTTTCAGTTTTTTTATTATTATTATTATTATTATTCATTTTTTATTGATATTTCTCATTTTTAATTCTGTACATTTCTGGAAATTGTAGATTATTTTGTAAATTTTGTTTTTCAATAAACTGGTTCGGGCGTTTGGTTGGGGGGGACGGCGGTTCTGGTGTTCGTACTTTATCCATCTTGTGCCCATTTAAAACCGATGAGGTGACTCTAGTAGTCATGGGTATCGGGGGTTCAGGGTGGCGTTAGGTCAGATGACGAGAACGACACCTGAGCTGGCACACCCTCTCGAGCTTCCGCGCCACAGCAGGGGGACATTTGGCCCCGACGGATTTAGCGTGCACCAGACCCGATTGCACGGCGGTTCTTCGGTGGAATCGGGTTTCGAGCCTGGAACCCTCCGGCCCCGGGGTCGAGACCTTACCACCAAGCCACCGCGACCTCCAGCGGTTAATAGAAACTGACAGTTGAACGAGTGATGGTTAATCGAATTTCTACTGTATCTGCCATAAATCGTTTCAGAAACTGTGCAAAAACATGATATGTAACATTTTTTTCTATAAAGAATCGACACAGATCTGAAAAAATATCGTGTTGAGTGTGAGTTTTCAGAAACAATTTATAGGAAAATGCGCTATAGTAGACTAGGCGTATTAGGCTCGACCTAATAAGATGGCAGGCCAGGTAGAATGACAAAAAATTCGGATAAGGCGGAGTTCTATACATGCTCAATTTCTACACTTCCGTACCATTAGAATCATCATTTTTATACCAAAACCTTCTCTTTATTGTATTTTTTATCTCTTAGTACAGGCAAATGCTTTATAAAATCTTGATATGTTATTTGCGTTTTAGAATTTTATTACAGAAACAAAAAGTCCAAGAATAAAAGTATTATGCACATTTTAAGATGAATTTTACGATGTCTAATTTAATTTCAAGAAACATAAAAGAATGTAAAGTATGAATACATACACTCCTAAAATAAACAGATTATTAAAGTAAAAGATAGGTTTAGTTCTTTCAAGCAATTGTTTAACTTTTTTTAATAAACTTATTTCACGTTCCGTTGACAAATGTTTACTCCAATATAAAAAGGCAGAACTGAGATGAAAGAGTCAAAGCTAAGTTTTATTTTTCAAAAATGTTCCAAGGCTTTCGCAAAGAAAATTATTCTTTATTTTATTTCGTAGAATTATTTTTTTCTCTAGGCCAAATTGTCTCGATCAGGATAGTTGAGAGTCTATTGCACTGTTAAAAATTCTGAGAAGAGAACTGAACAAACATCTTACACTAAAGCACCCTGTACACAATAGATTAAGTTCTATAAATCTAATTAGAGCTTGGAAATAATGATTTATTTTATAAAACATGTTTCGTGTTCTCTTTCTCCTTGAATGATTTTATCTGAAACTTCTTTTTATGTGTTATTTCGAATAAAAATGATGAATATAAATTAAATTTTAAACTTGAACAGAAATTAAAAAATGAAATAACTCACTGGGTGTTTCTTAAAACAATGCAGATTTGTTCCATTGTAATAGTTTTATGTCAAACTTCTTACATATCGTCTGACATAAAAATGATAAAGACAAATTAAATTTTAAGCTTGATCAGAAATTAAAAAATAAAATAGATCACTGGGTGTTTCTATAAGCACTGTATTTTATGCTGTTCAAACAAAATGTTCTCTATTGATTAAAACAAGAAATATAAAAACACCATGAAATGTAAGAAAATAATAAAAAGAATAGGTTGTCGAACACGGGTCTATAGAGAACAACAAAAAATATGCTACATTTGAGATTACGACGCAAGAGAAGCATTTTTAAAGAGGCATAAAAGATTTCGTCATATTCAAAACAGATTAAACGCAAAACATTTATTACATTCTTTCTAATTCAACTTTTTTCGACTTTTATGTTTTATTCTTAATGAAGCATAGATAAATTTTATTCACTTCGAAAAGTCCTTTAGAAATTAATCTAGAAATCTTAGTTGCGTCAACAATTTTAATATTAAAAACATGCACCTTTTTTGTAATAATAGGATATTTTTTAGTGAACATATGCGAAATCTGTTGTTGAAGATTAACGAACCATTACATAGTAATTCGCTGGAAAACCATTTCGGATCCTTCCTTGGTTGATGGAATAAAGAATATAATTGACTTTTTAAATGCATTACGTTATTTAATTTAATTCATTCAATATGAAGCACAATAAAACTCTTAAATAATTGAAAAAGTATTACTTAATGAAATATGTAAAGAAGAAACAGCTGAAAGTTCGTCTTTAATGTATAAAATATTAATGAAATCACATCATTATTAGATATTATGCGCTTACTAGAAGATTTGTGCCCGTCTAAAACGGGCTTTTTGCCCACCAAACAAATCTGATATCTGCATGTCACAGATTTACCAACGAAAGTTGTATTAGAAAATCTCATGTACATTTCCAGAGTGCTTGAGAATTAAAAAAGCATGAAAAACAGAACTGCTGAAACAATTGACACTAACTTCCAGTGGATCCTTGAAGCTAGGGTAATGAATCAGCACAAATACAAAACAAGTAAAACTGCTAACTCGGCTCAGTTTGTATATAAAAAAACCTGTCTGAGTTCTTTGACGCCATAACAGAAATTGGATTTTGGATTTGCGCGTTCGTAAATGACGCAGACGAAAGGGGCGGAGTTATTTTTAACTCCTACCAGTGTCACGGACATTTCTGCATGATTTTAATTTAAATAAACTTCGTATTTTATGTATGAAGTTGGAAAGAAATGGGATTAATTTTTTATTAAAAACAGTAATAAATTGTTCATTCGTCTGAATCAAATAACTATAAATTAAAGATATCATTTTTATGCACATTTCAGGTAATAGATTCAGTAATATTTCGTTCGTTATAATATTTTAACTCTTTTTCTGTTTCAGTGATATATTTATACTCAAATACCACGATAAAGTTCAACAGCAGATTATTATAGACATTAATCATGAGTGTTTGAATGAAAAAAATATGCGTTCATTTTGGGAAGAATTATTAATTTCTCACCTAACATAAAAATTTCATTATTTTTAATAAAATTATTAAAAATTATTTCACTTTCTATCCAGGAAAACAAATTACTAAGGTTCGTAAAAATAAATGGTGGGTAAATACAACTTTCAGATGTTAGAAACAGCCTTTTGTCACCTAAACGAACATAAAGGTTTTATCCAGTAATAAAAGTGACAAGTCTATCATCTGCCTATAAAGGAAATACTTCCCCTTTAAGCTGGGCATTCGCGAGAACTCCACTCCACGCAAATTCGACCGAACCACGTCAAAACCGGTCAACAATGCGAAAAACCTATGAAATTTGGAGGGTGTACGATAACGTTTGGATTTCTAACCAGTCTGGATATTCATCCGCTCCATTACATTGCCGGGCCATAAATGCTGAAATAAGAGCGGTGCAGATACACGGGAGAGGGGATCGTCTCGCTATAGAGGAGAATGGAGCAGGCAGGGGCTCGCGTTTTGAAGGAAATGGGAGAACTAAGTGTAGTAAGGTATCGGAGTGACCTATAGCGGATGGATTTCTGGTTTGCACGGAGCGGCCGTGAATGGCCTACCTAAAAGGATAGGCTGAAAAATGGAATGGTGTGAAGTGCCACCATGCCATTTGTGTGGAATGGGCCGATCGTGAATGACGGGCTGTAAACACATGTGTATTGATTCTAATTAATTTTCAATCCATTGTTTTGCTGATGCCCATCAGTAGTAGAAATCCCGAATAGTTGGAACTTCGAATACAATTTCTAATCAAATAAAGAGCATAAAACTGGAGATGAGTATAAAGATTCAAGTTCTTATACATACAAAAGATATTAAACCTAAGAAAAGGTTTATAACTTCAGTCAATATAGAAAGTTGAAGGTGCGCCGAAAACACAGAGACTACTTAAATATGCATAGTTTAAAGATTTCGATCCGAAGATTTCATAAAGTTTTCAAAAAGACTTCAGAGTTTTAAAAAGTTCTGAATTCCGGAAATTAGAGCTAACTTTGAAAATTCTGAGTCACATTCATGAAAACAAGAATTTTATAATTTTATATGCTTTTTCTTGAACTAGTTCGAAAGTGCTTGAAGTACCAATAAGAACGAGTAACTTACCATAAGATGAATGAATACGAAAACCTATCCAACTGATCAGCGAAACTTCATATTTCACCAGGAAATCGAGATTTAAAATATATGATCTTCAGTGGGTTGAGAACGAATAATTTTTGTATAATATCTTATATTATAGAATTTCATGGCTTCATACCAATAAAATAGGTATGCTACTTATATTACCGTTGCACTGATGACTTAAGAAGTTCTCAGAAAATATTTAGTATAAAAATTACAAGATAGAATGTTTATTTCTTATAAGTTATAGAGAGAAATTTTAAAATTTAAATTTTAAAATGATTTAAGTTTTTATTTATGAGCTTGTTTTGTTTTTATATTTTATTTGTAAATTCTATCATTAAACGGGTTTTTCCCAGAATTGGTTTTGCTGATGATTTCTCACATATAGAAAATAACCGCATTGTGTTCTTCGTGAAAATTAAAAAAACACAACTTCACTCGAGATAATATAAAAATATTTGCTAAAACATTTATTCAAACATTGATAAATTCCTATACTTAACTAATGTTTATTTCACGATGAAAATGATATACAAACAAGTCTGATTTATTAGAATATCGTTATGAATATTTTTTTAATCCGAAAAGAAATACAATTTTATTTCTCACATCCACTTTCTAGGTTATTAAAAATATATATCCAGTATATGAAGCGTTTGAAAAAAAATTTATAAGCTTCACAAGATTAACGTACATATTGAATCTTTAAGTTTCATTACAAGCAAAATACGAAAGGAATCTTTCCAAAATATTTGTTTTTGCATGCGGTTGCAGTCAATCAAACAAAATAAAACTTTTAGAAATTTTTATCATGCGTTTGTAATTTTTTTCACTTTCATTTTCCACTGAACTTGTTCAAATCTGTCTTGCATGGTATATTTTTGTACAAGGGTGGATTTCTAGTCATCACTCTGTGCCTGCAGTTTTTTAAATATTCTACGAAGGTACAGTCGTCAACTGAATGAATGGGACACCTCTGTAATTCTGCTATATATTATCGCATCTTCACAAAACTAGTGTCGATGTTAACAAGATGATAGGCTTATTCAAAACAAAAAACTTATTAACCAAGTTAATTAACAGCTATCACGAAATTTTCCCACTACACCAATCAATCTTTTTCGCTGAATCGTCTCCCCGTCATGAAATTAGCCTCTCCATAAATTTTTATACAATTATGATGATAATTTAGAGAGTTATAGGGTTTTGAAAAATGGCGTTTCCCATGTTAAATGAATTTTAGGAACTTTTGACTATATGAAAGTATTATATATTTCTCAAAACTTTTTTCACTCACTAAAAGAATACTAATTTTTTACATTAAGTCAAGGAAAAATTCATTAATAAAAAAGATTAAATATTTAAAAAAAATCATGAAGATCGTGTTTCATGAAAAGTAGACCGATAAATACTAATTAATATAACATACGGTCCTTCAAAAAGTGGGAGTTGCATGTCAACAGTGGGAATTTGCAATTTTTTGTAAATATTTTGGAAACCTGATTTTTTGGATACCGGCATTATAATGTCTCAGCTTTGCTCTCGTGTAAAATTTCAGTTACAATTCACTTTTTTTTCACGGTCAGATTTAAAAAAATTAAAATATTTATTTTTTTATTAATGAATTTTTCATGACTTAATGTAAAAAATTAGTATTCTTTTAGTGATTGAAAAAAATTTTGAGAAATATATAATACTTTCCGAGATATCGTCAAAAGTTTCTAAAATTAATTTAACATGGAGAACGCCATTTTTCAAAACCCTATAACCCTTGAACTTTTCATCACAACCGTATAAACATTTATGGGGAAGCTAATTTCATGACGTAGAGTTGATTCAGGAAAAAAATTCATAGGCGTAGTGGGAAAATTCCGAGATAGCTGTTAATTAACTATGTTAATTAACTCGGTTAATCAGTTTTTTTACCTGAATAAACCTGTCCTTGAGCCATTAACATCAACACTAGCTTTGCGAAGATACGATAATCTATACCAGAATTACAGAGTTGTCCCATTCATTTCGTTGACGACTGTACATTTTACGCAAAATGAAACTCATAAGCATCGACATATGCTAGTGAAGTCATTGATAAGGCATACAGATTCTCAAATTATGGATGTTTGAATTGATGTTTTCTATCCTCTGAATTATATTAGCGAACGTTCACTTACAGAATACTTTGTTTTCAAAAATATAATTACAGTTCAGAATGAAATAATGATTTAATCGTTTTAGAAAAATTTAGTATCATTATCATACATCGCAAATTTTTATATTATGAATCCTTCCTAAACATAGAAAGCGAATTTAGTACTGTGAAAGGAAGTATCTTTGCCTCCTGGCTACTCCTAAAGACGTTAAATCTAATTTTTTAATAAAATCATTTTCTCGATTCAGGCGTTCTTTATTGTACTCAGAATTTTTTTTCTTCAGTTGTTCTTTATTTTTCGTGGTGAAGAGTATGTACTTGTGTCCGGTAGCTGCAAAGTGGCATTCTCCAAATAAGAAATTTTTTGAGAAAAGTGGATTTTCTGTCGCATCTAGTCAAAACGAAATTTGAAAAATAAACTGTATGGCATAAGTGATTAGGCAAGGTGATCTAGTATGCATTTTATGATAGTGAGATATTAAGAGGGTCAAACTGACTTTTAATCTTTCAAAAAAGACATTTTTGAAAAATGGAGATTGCCACTTTTGCAGCTGCACGACACACTTATCAAAAACTATAACATAGCTTTATTCTGGGATGAACAGCAATTCATTGATGATTCTTTGAAAATGTCAGTAAATTTTGGTTGTTTAAAACATACGAAGGCTTACATTTTCAGATCGTACACTACCTATTCTCAATTTGCATCATAATCTTAATTATAAAGTTAATTTTCCAAAATTCCTTAACAAATTTCAATGTTTATTTCCTCGATTTTCTATTTTATCATCAAAAGGATTCTATAATAATTTTCCCGACTCAGCCTTACTTTATTTTATTTCTAAAATATTTTTTCACTGATTGTTATCTACTGTATACTATCTTTTTTCGCTGTGAAGAGTGTTCACTTTCTCAAAAAAGATAAATAATGATTCTTTAAAAAAATCGGTTAATTTTGGGCTTTTTAAAAAATTAAACCATCTCAAATTTCGTATATGACTTTGTGTATATTCTTATCATAATCAGCTTCATGAAACATGTTTCCCAGAATTCATTAACCCCTTGAAGTACAGACTGTTTCATTCATTATACGTATGTATATACCAGCTTTTAGTAT
>BGPR01006333.1:43702-81599 GCA_013235015.1 Araneus ventricosus | reverse complement strand
CTATGCTTCGTTCAGTTACGTATTGCTGGTGTGATTACAAATCTGTGGTTTACCACCAAAAAGTTTGGTAGGAAGTTTAGTTATAGCCATAGAACGTGAACATTTTTCCCCGGGATTCTGGTTATTTCTCAAAAGCTATCAATTTTTAGTCAATCGTCATTCAATATCTAAATAATCAGCACAAAATTTATTACAACTTAGGTATATATAAGTTTTGCAGCACAGCTTGTTTCTGAGCTGACGAGCCACTACTGCTCACTGCATCAAGATCTTCAGGAAATTACTCAAGTTGAGAGTGCAAACAAAAATGTATTTTTAAGCTCATGGCACAGCACATTGCTTTAAAGTTCTGTAGCACTTTTTGTAATGTCATGACATAGATACGAGAAGGTGTGCTTTTGTCTATAAGCAGAAACTGTGCAATCGAAGCAAAACCAATATTGAAAAACCTTGTAATTTTTGTTTAAACATAAAATCTTTTAACGAAACAAAATATTAAAAGCAAAAACTGTCCAATATGTTGTGAAAAGAATACACGTCCGGTATATCGGTGCACAATATTCCTCGAATTATTTCCGCAAAAACGATTTGATACAGTAAGATTGCATAAACTCTGTGAATTATACCAGCGTAAAAAATCATAACAAGCTGGAATGTACAGTCGCGAAATAAAAGATCCAACCAGCATTATACGTTCTACAAGAAATAACGTAATGTAAGAGATTCTAAGGCTGAAATTCTTTTAAGGGGTCATCTACATATTTAAAATGACACCAACTTCAGAATTCTCAATGGCAACATACTTCTATGATGCCATAAATAAATTTATCATGGAAAAATACCCCAGGATATTAATTTTGGTTAACATATCATTAATAGATTGGAATATATTTTACATTTTGTGTTCTCGACAAAAGAAGGGTTGTCTCCACGTTTACTTACTAAAGTTCTCTGCTTGCTTCTAACTGTCGGTAGTAGCATTCTAAATTATTTAGTTGTTTAAATGTTATTTTCAAAGCAATGATCTACATTCTACAACTGGTCAAACTTTATTTGTAAAAGAAAATCGATTAATATTGCTCTACTTAAATTTAAAAAGTTTTAATAATATCTTTAAATGGTTAAAATATTTAAATGTTTAAGTTTGAAAAATAAAATATATAAAGTTTATATTTAATAATGAAAACGCTTTCGAAATATATAAGACGCTCCCTTAAGTGCATCGTTCGGCAGCGAAAATTGGAAATTCAATGTAACTTCAAAACTTCTCGTACGAATATGATGAAATTTTTCATAGGCTTATCAAATGTTGATCTGCTTCGTTTACTGTTAAAATTTATAAAGGTTGCTATTAAAAAAGTTATTAACATCAAATTTGATAAAATATTTCATGAACCCATAATTATTTTTAAATAATAAGTAAAAGTGTAAAATGTGAAGAATAATTGATACTACTACTTAAAAAAATTGCTAGGTAAATAGTTGCGTTATTTCTCAAGACATCAATAAGAACTCAAAATTTCATTTGCTTATAATTCCGAAACCAAAAATGCTGGGATGATGAAACTTGGTATTCCAGCGTAAATGTTTATGTAGATTCGAAATATTTTAATAAAAATATGTGTTTCCATTGTTTGAATGAAGTTAGTGCAATTATTAATATGTAGACTACCCCTTTTCAACTTTTTAGATATGGAATCTATTAGTAAACGCTATTTCTTGAAAATTAGTACCTTTTGTTTTAACTACAATGATTATCGGCGGAAAAATGCTGAGTGAAGGTTTTTTTTAACTGCGACTGTACCTCTACTTTCGTATGTAATTGTGGTGTGAAACATTCTAAAACG
The DNA here is from genome assembly GCA_013235015.1 of Araneus ventricosus. Taxonomy (NCBI): domain Eukaryota; kingdom Metazoa; phylum Arthropoda; class Arachnida; order Araneae; family Araneidae; genus Araneus; species Araneus ventricosus. Next base: position 79,752 of record BGPR01006333.1, on the reverse strand, counting down.
ATTTGTTTCAGACAGGCTGGCGGGAAGCGGAAGCCAACTGCCTTTGAAAATTTAAATAAATCAATCATTTTCTGCGATAAGTCAGAAATCATAAATAAAGAAAATGAACCCTCATCGGAGCGGAATAATTTATCTGCACTCTGTAGTGCAGTGTTGAGTAGATTGACTCTTCAAAAAATGAAAAGTGTTTTATTAGCGACTGGGAATGCTTTCTTACAAAATAAGGAAGGAGAGCTAATAAAATGTGCAGCTATTTTTTATTCGGTGTCTAATATAAATATTTTCTCCAAAAAATGAGTGAATTTCTTTGTATTAGGATAGAAAAAAATAGATACTTCGGTTTCTGGGCTAAATTCAACGAAACAAGATGTAAAAGGAAAATTGAATACTCTCATTTCGAATAGAATGGATGGAAAATTTAGACTTTCTTCTTATAGAAAAAATAACAGGTTTGACTCCAAACGTTACTTCAGATGTTAAGGAAATGAGGATTCCCGAATTTTTGTAATTATCGGAGTCTCAATTTTTCGAGCCAAACAGATACATTTTTTGAATGCTGATGTTTATTTAGAATAATGAAATAAAACGTTTACAAGGTGAGTGAGAAATTATTATTCAAAGAAACAGAATTTGGTTGGTTGCGGGTGGACGACTCGATGAAATCAAAACTAATGATATAGGATCATGTTTTCTTCTTAACAATGGTTCTATAGAAGACACATTAAAAGACTTTTTTGAATTTGAATCTCTTGTCATAAAAGATGACCCATGCTTTCGTAAAGAAGATCAGGCTATAAAAATCTTTAAAGATACGATACAAAACAGTAATGGGCGATATATAGTAGGATTGCCATTCCGTGAGCCTTGCAAAGGATCATCTGATAATCATCTTGTAGCTAAAAATAATTTCAAAATTTGTGGCGAAGTCTTCAGAGGAATACAGAAATTTATTCAAAATATTAAGAGACAATTCAAGATTATTTAAATCAAGGAATAGTAGAAAAAGTAGATGCTTCTGAAATAAGTAAAGAGAAACTTATATATTATTTGTCACACCAAGCAGTGAAGAAGGATGGTCGGGTCACAACCTCTACACCTGTTTTGATGCTGCATCTCATCAACCTAATGAGCTGTCCTTGAATGACTGTTAGTGGCCAGATCCAACCACATGCAGTAGGCGAATCTGAAATGACTCAAAATTATTCAAAATCAGTTGGATCAGTCGATAATTATATTTCTGTGTTCAAGTCACTCCGAAATTTCTGGCTAAAAATATTCAAGAGTTGAGAAAGCTTCTATAATAATTTTTGGATAGAAATCATTAGACTCGTTAAGCTCTTTCAACGCACAATATTTACATCTTTCTTCTCCGTATTTTTTAAAAAAAATAAACCTTAAGTAGCATCCCAGCATATAGTATATTTTGAAACAGAATAGTATACCAGAAATGGTCAATTCAAAGTCTGGAGTTCTATTTTATAAAATATCAATCCCGGTGTATATTTGTAGCAGCGTGTATTGCAATTTGGTAAGAGAATTTCAAGAAACTTCATTGTAAAATGACTACCAAGGACACTAAAAAATTTTGCAAGCCTTTTAATATGTAGAAAAAAAGTGTAATGCAATCTTGAAACTCGTTTTTATGAAGAACAACCGTGCTTTGGAAAAATAAAATAAATTAAGCCTAAATGAGAGACATTAAATTTTTTAAGGCAGTTGCTGTATTTGAACCTTTGAGAAATTTAATTTGCAGTTCTGTTTGTTCCTGAGTTGAAGAGCAGTCACTGATAAGTCCAGCAAGCGTTACTGAAAGGAATCCTTCTATAAAAATTATAAAAACATTTTTCATTTTGAATCAAAATTTTGTTTTAAAAATTATCTCAAGTAGAATTTCTTCAGTAACCCTCAGAGTTTAAATAGATTGCATTGTATATCAAGAACGCTGAATGACAATTTCAGAAAGAAGTTATATTTCAAATTAAAATATAAAAAACAGCGTTTACAATGAAATATTACACGAATGCAGATATTTTATAATTTTTAAACAAAAACCAAATTAAAAGTTCTAAAATCCGGTATCTTTGATTCTGGAGAAATGGTCTTAAAAATTTTATGGAGATAAATCTTTTCTTCGAAGAATAAATAAATTAACATAAAATGTAATTTCCTTGTTTAATTATTCGCAGATGTTTTCAAGGGTTCATACATAGATTTTCCTTTCTAACATTTTTAAGGTTTTAAACTTTTAAAAGTTTTTAATGAAACTATAATATTTTATTATTTAACCTATAATGCAATTACTGTTGGTTGCTATGAAGCCTGCAGGGATAGGAACGTCTAGTTTTCAGTATACTCTTAGAGAGATGAAACACATTTACCCCTTATAGACCATTATAATTGGTCTATACAAATGTGAGTATATAATTGATTTTTTGCAATCTTTAAAACCGAGAACTCGATACGCTAAAAAGTGAGTCTTTAAAACATTTAACCTTCCAGTAGACGCACGTATATGAGAGATATACTAGTAGGCCAGGAAAATAAGACTAAAAAATGATCGTGCCTCCAATTAATTCGCTTAAAGTGGAAACAGTCTGAATCCCTTCATTTACATGTAAAAAGAGTTATTTGAAGTTTGCTCCACTTTTCGGATGTTGCTTCAGGTGCGGAGGTCCCGAAACTCCCCAAATTTTGGCAATTTTTCTATTTTTTGACAATAGCTCACAAATAACACATTTCTCAAAACCTTAGCACATACAAAAGTTAAAGCTCATAAAATTCTGCGTCAAATGTTACTTCCATTTTTGAAATTAGATAAGGTAGTTTATGCAAATTGCGAGTTCAAAAAACGTCAATTTTCAACATTTTTTGCAACAACAGTATATTTTAGATTTTTGACCTCGTTTCTCACATGTAAAATGCATCATACGAAACTTACAGGTATTTCGATATGGTACAGCATGAAATCCTGCATCAAAAGAAACCTTTGAGAGTATTAAGATCACACTCTTCAAAGGTTAGTTCCTTAAGCTGGTCATTCACCATCAACTCAAGCCATCCATTTGGGGCTCATAAAATTTGGTGGGACATTCACGGACATTTGGTGGACGCACGTATGTGAGAAATACACTTGACTAAAAAATGGTTGTACCTCCAATTAATTCGCAGAAAACTAGAAAGAGTTTAATCCCTTTATTTAAAAGTGAAAAGAGTTATTTGAAGTTTGCTCCAATTTTCAGATGTTTTTTCAGGTGGGGATGGGTTGAAACTCCTTGAATTGTTGGCAATTTTTCCGTTTTTAGACAATAACTCACAAACATGAAATTTCTCAAAACTTTTGCCCGTACAAAGGTTAAAGCTCATAAAATTCTACGTCAAATGTTTCTTCCATTTTTGAAATTAGATAAGGTAGTTTAGGCAGAATGCGAGTTCAAAAAACGTCAATTTTCAGCATTTTTTGCAACAACAGCATATTTTAGATTTTTGACCTCGTTTTCCTGTCGTAAAATGCATCATATGAAACATACAGCTATCTCCATATGAAAGAGCATTGAATCCCGAATCAAAAGAAACCTGCTTATTAAGATCACCTCTTCTAATGTTGGTTCCTTAAGCTGGACATTCACCATCAACTCAATCCATGCATTTTCAGCTCATAAAATTTGGTGGGACTTTCATTGCTCAGACTGTGCCAACTGGAAAAACATCACCTATCCCGATGACTTCAGCTACTGCGCCTCATCCTATTTTGTGTGAGAGCATGTCTCCCCTGATCCCACCATCGAACAAACACTGATGAGAACTTTGAAAAGTACTGGAGGTTTAACTCACGAAAGGGAGATTACAGATAAGAACATTTGCTAAATGAGTTGCGCTTATGCCTACAAATATGGAAGAAGCCGAACAGGTGAAGAACTTTTGCACCACTGATCAAAATGTGGAAGCAAAGTTATCCAAAGTAACCAGGGATAACAATGATTGCAAGAACTTTGAGGATTGGTTCATTTTCCTCAATCCATTCCCATTTTTGTGGCATGTAAGTGTAATATCTATAGGAGTGGTAGGGGATAAAAAAATAAGTTGGCATACAAATTTTTCTACCATTTTAACATCGTTTCCTCTGTTACCCAATAATTGAAATAAATAATTCTGATAATTGTTTTTCCTCCCACCTGTTTCCAAATAGAATACATTCAAAGAGACAGATAGCTTTGAAACATGAAAAATAGAAGTAAACACAACCATATCGTTTGTTTGGTAGTCCCTTCGAAAGAAAACAATTTTAACGTTAACTCTCAATTACCAGCTCGGATATAAAAGACCAAGCTTTTTATAAAAAAAAACACAAATAATTAATGATAACTTTGGGTTATTTTTAGTAAAAAAAAAAAATATATATAAGAAACATTGGAATTAAAATAGTGGTAGATATCTGACAGATGGTTCCTTCACTTCTAATGTTTATTTCTATTTCCTTTAATATAGGAGCTATGTCTCGAAAATGAAGATAAGTGTGGATGATTCTAAAGAAATGTAGTTCAAGCAATACTTACCGAATTATTAGTAAGCAAAATGTCAGTCTCAAACTAGCGTTAAGTCATTTCATAAAAATTATCATACTAACGCAGCTCTAAATTGGAGAGATAGAAAAGCAGTTTCGTTTTTATTTAGTTATTAGTATTTAAATATTCATCTGAAATATTTTAATCTGAAATGTCTCAATATTATTCGAAATCATTCGCACCATGAATAAACTAAAATTCTGCATTAAAAATCATTTCATTAATTCTGGTTCAAAAATATGAAGAGAAAAGAAAGTGCTACTAGACATTTAAGTATTCGTTTGAAAATCATCTTATTCATTAAGAATTTTCAAGCGATGAAATTAAGACTTGAATATTTGCATCTTGATTCGACATGATTTTCGAAGGATATTAAACATGTAATAGTATTGAAAAACGCATAGTATACATACTTTGAAACAGCATAGTGTACCTTGAAATGACCATTTCAAAACGTAGGTGGCGCTTTCACCGTCGGTGTGTATTTGGAGCAACAGGTTTCTCTATTCGAAAAGAAAGATATTGAGAAGTCCATTAAACGTAATTGAATGTAATCCTGTTACAAAACCTAGAAAGATTATTTTGTGTTTATGAATTGAAATCTCGCTTTAAAAATTATCTCAACTATTGATTTTTTCAGTTAACGTTAGGATTTTAATAACTGCATTGAATATCCAGAACGCTGGGTGATAATTTAAGAGAAAAGGAATTTTTAAAAATTCAAACATAAAAAAGAATTTTTACAATGCAAATGTATACGAATGCAAAATTTTTTTTATCGCTTTTAGACAAAAAAAATAATTAATTAAACTTTCAAAAATCAGTTTCAGATGTTTTGTAAGAAATACTCCTAAGCGATTTTTTTGCAGATAAATTTTGACATTAAGGAATAAATAATTCGAAATAAAATGTAATTTCAAATTTTTATCATACAGAAAAGTAGTCAAAAGTTAATACAAATATTTTCCTTACAAAATTAAAAAAAAGATTAACTGTTTAAAGGTCTTAATGGAAAAAAGATTGTTTTAATTAACATAAAATGAATTTATTGTCGGTTGATATCAAGAATTCAGGAGCAGTTTTCTAGGTTATATTTGACACATGGTCTGATGCAATACTTTTGTACTTTTTAGTCCATTGCAATTAGAACAAAAAACGTCAAATAGTGATTTTTTTGTAAATTATAACATAGGCCTGCGAAATTTAACTCATTTATTCGGGTTTACATAAATATATGCAAATTACATGACAGTTGTCATGCCTATTTTAAAAATAATATCCATTCTTCTGTATCACGTAAGATTTTTTACTTTGCGAAATTTAAAATTTCATATTTGAAACGTTATTAAATTTTTTCATATAAGCAGTTTACAATATATATTTATTATTTTACTGGATTTTATTTAGAAAACTAATTCAAAAAATCAATTAATAATCCGATATACATATCTAAAACAATTATTAAAAAATTATTAAAATTTATTTTCCTTTATCTACAAAGGAATGCTTTTCTTCTTCAGATTTTGAAATTTGTTCATTGTTTCTTTAAGCCCAACATATTCACATCCCATTGTCCTTGTTATCGTTTTCCATTCTTGAAATATCTCAACCATTTCTTCACTCAGTACTAGAGGCGAATCGTCAATTAGGTCTGCAGACCCCTGAAATTGTTTTAAAAGCTTGTAGTTTCGTATTTATTATAATTGGCCTTCTTCTTCACTTTGAGATTTGAATGATCAACGAAAATGGCAAAATATTAATAAAAACTAAAAAAGAAGTCGGAAAATAAATCAAGAATTAAGAGAGAGACAAACCAGAGCTGTATAGAGTTCTGCACCTCCTAAGGAGCAAACTTCGACCACTGAGCAACGCGGAGCGCATTTTCGGAGAAAAATCAATCGTTTCTCTCTTTGAAATTAGAAGGCCTCGAGCTGCGATTTTCACAGCTCTCGTTTGGTGGGATTTCCGCCTTTGCTTTCCTCATTTCGCTTCTTTTCTCTTTCTCCAATCATTAAATAGTTTTTTAAATCAAAATCTTGAGCAGTTGTAATCTTTTACTCTTTTATCTTTTCAATGTGCTGATTATAAATCTGTGGTTAACCACCAAAAAGTTTTGTAGGAGTTTTAGTTATAGCCATAAAACGTGAACATTTTTTCCCCGGTTTTCTGCTTATTTCTCAAAAACTATCAATTTTAGTCTATAGTTATTCAATACCTAAATAATCAGCATGAAATTTATTACAACTTAGGTATATATAAGGAAATACCATAAAATAAGGAAATGTCATAAAGGAAATTAAAACTAAAGAACATTCATGAATTTAAAAGAACGCAATTATTCTCGACTTAACGCCAGACTGACACTTTGCTTACGAAATAATTCAGTAAGTAGTACTTGAACAAATGTCTTCAGAATCATTCACACTTACCTTCATTTTCCAGAAATAGTTAATACATTAAAGAAAGAAGAAATAAGAGTTGGATGTGAATGAATGCGTTTTGAGAGCTCTACCATTATTTTAATTTAATCTTTTTCTATATATAGTTTTTTATGAGTATTAAACTAGCATTTCTCTTTCTCCATGAAAACTCATTTTATTAAAAGCTTGGCCTTTTATTTCCAGGCTGGTAAACAAATGTTATAGTTGAAGTCGTCATCTTTTGAAGGGACTAGGAAATAAACGAAGCGGTTCCATTTACTTCTGATTTTGAGGTTTCAGCGCCCTCTGTTAGCACTTCGAATGTATTCTATTTGAAAACGGTAGGAGGATAAACAATTATGCATTTGAATTATTGAATAACAAGGGGAACGATGTTAATAATGGAGAAAAATTTGTGTGCGAAATGAATTGGTATCTTATAGACGAGTTTTCTGTTTTGTTTATTTACATAAAAAACCTTAACATTAACACTTCCGGTGTAATGCCAAGTCACTGGAATCTTCAAAGAGGAAGTCAAAAAGTAATGCAAATAAATTTAAGGTTATTAATATATGTAAAAAAATAGAAAACTCGTCCATAAGAGTGAATCAACACAGAAAATATACCAGAAGCTCATTCCGGAGTTTGATAAAAGACCGCAGCGCCGCTAGACTCTATTCTAGTCCGATTGTTTTATGCCTTATGGAACTAGCCAGGTCGTTTTATACCTTATGGAACGGAAACCAAGGTTTTATTGCAACATTAGTGTGAAGTGGAGAATTTTCGATGTCCTACTTAATAGGATCAGGTAAATTTAATATGTGTATATAAACCTTTATCAAAGACTTCGCTTTTTTTGTAAATATCCTTTTTATAATATATATTTATCATGATATTTAATTTTATTCATCGTGTAATTTTAATGGCAACAGTGTAAAAGATTGATGATATTTTGTTTTGATTTCATGATTATGATTATCGGTGTAGAAAAATAAAATATAAATGCTAAAAAATAAACGCTAATTGAAATAGAAGATTCGCATTTCTTATATGATGATTACTGTAATTTGCAACTAAGACTCATTATATGGATAATTTGAATTGTTTAATTAATGCTACTAAATATTTTTCGAGATATATCTAATTGTAAGAGTAATAAATTTAAGACACCTATTTATTTAAAGTAATTCCTAAGGCTTACTCCAAAAACTTTCATTTTAGGAGTGTTTCTTTGATGGCTCATTAGAACAAAGGGCTTGCGAAGGGTACTCCTCACAATTCTATTGAAATTATAAAATTATATTCTCCAATCTCTTTTTTCAGTGGAAAATGACAAACTGAGATCTAGAAACCATCAATGATAAAGGAAAAACAAGTTCAAATTCTTAGATATGGTGTTTATGTTTTATTTTTATTAAACTTTTTATAGAATTATTTCATCACTTAAAAGAGATTTAATCACTTAAAAGAGATTTAATTAAAAGTCATTATTTATTTATTTCCTGAAAGAATCTTAAACATATAATGATATACCCAGACTTGAAAATCATACTACATCAGTCTGTAAATGATAATATAAAGGAATGAAACAGATGACTTGAAATATTCATTTTAATTGTATAATTCAACAACATGAAGTATGAATTCAGCAGCGTCCGTTCAGGATTAAAAAGTGGAAATATCTTCAGTAGTTATAAACCGAGAAACAAACGCACGAAGGAGTTACGCCAAATTTAATGCAATAATTAAATAAAATTTGTTTATACGGCAATTGAAACCTTGCAAATGAAGCAATATACAAGAGCCATTTCATGTTAAACTAGGTCTAATATTTTTGTACTATTACCTTCGTTCATAAATACTGTTTTTACCGCATAATCTTCCTAACTTCAATAGCAGTTAATTCTTTTAAACCAGTAATAACAAACGTACCAAATGAAGTCAAAATATTCGAAATGGGAGCGAACGGAGACAAACTCTCTGCCTTGAAAAGACACTCAAGGTTGGTTGCTTAGTAGGTTGGATCGAAAATTCAAAGTTTGGATAAAATAATCGGCATTGGGTGCAAAAGTTGTCTTTTAAGCGTACTAGCATATATGCAAAATTTTTTCAACTTTGTTTAATATCTTCCGGTGCCCCAAAACGCTTAAATATTTGCAGAAAAACGTTTTTTATGCAAATTTCGAATTAAAAATCAAAAATTAAAAATGTGTTAAAGAAACGATTTTACAAGCAGAAACGTAGAGGAGAGGACGAAGGAATGATAAAAAATACCAACAAAAATTGGAAAATTATATTACTGAAAAAATATCGTGTTTGTTCGATATCACATATTGTAAGTGTACAAGTTTCGATACATATAAATTTCAAGAAGCCGTGAACATTCCACTTGCTAAGTGATTGTTTATAAAAGATCGAATATTAGAAAGGAAAATGGTTATTGGAGAAGTGGAAGTAATTGCTACAGAAAAAAAGAGAAAAGGAAAAAAGAAAGCAGATGGAAGACAAAAGAATAAAACGTAAAATGGTTAAAACTGATGCTTCTCATGCTCAATCAATGGATCTACTTGAGCTCAACACTGTGTCTTCGTCCTTGTATACAGATACGGATGTAATTACCTTGGAATATCAATCATAAAATCGTTTAGATTTCCTTACCTTAGCAATGGAATGTGATCGATACGGAGTTTCAGATAGAACAGCTACTTTATTTGCCAGTGCTGTTCTACAAGACATTGGAATTGTACATGAAGGCGAGGCTTCGCATGTGGTAGATCGCAATAAAATTCGTAGACAGCGTAAAAAGCTTTAAAATGCAGTTGCAAAGTCTACTAAGTTAACAGAGTCTTTGTCTCTTTTAACCGGATTATATTTCGATGGGAGGAAAGACAACACAAAAGTGCTAATTAAGAAGGACACAAGGCACTACCCAAAGACCACGAAAGAGGAGCATTGCACTCTTGTTAACGAACCTACCTGTGTATATCGGACATGTTACTGCTGCAACAGGAGGAGCTAAAGCCATAAAAGAAGAAATACTCAATTTTTTGGAACACATAATATGAGATTAAATGGGCTAACAGTAATTGGATGCAATGGAACAAATGTTAATACTGGGCACAAGGGAGGTATTATTCGCTTGATGGAACTTACCGCAATAGACCATTACAATGGTGAATTTGTTTGCTTCAAACAAATAAGTTACCCATCCGTCATCTACTAAATTCTTTGGATGGGCAACAGCGGGTCCTAAAGAATCTTGTCGACCACTTCGTAAAGCAATCAAAACCTACGAAGGACTACCTGTAGCTCCTTTTTCTTCAATAAACGTGGAGAATATGCCACATAATATAGATAGAATGGTTCTCAGCAATGATCAGCAATATCTATATGATATTTGCCTAGCGATATCACGCGGTGAATGTTATTCTGACCTGGAATAAAGAAAACCTGGTCCAGTTGTTCACTCAAGGTGGCTAACAATTGCAGGTAGAATTTTAAGGTTGTATGTGGTCACAGAAAAACTATCTGACAATCTTATTTTTCTTGCAACATATATTATGAAGGTATATGCAACCTGTATGGTTCCATGTCATGACAAAGCCCTCCATAACAGAAGGAGCGCTGCATATTTGGAGACTTATTTCATTTTTTAGATATTTGGAACCCAATTTAAGAAATATAGTACACACTTTTATTCAACGAAATAGCTTCTTTTGCCATCCAGAAAATTTGCTATTGTCAATTCTCACAAATAACATAGAGAATATAAGGTCTTTAGCACTACGAAAACTAATTTGTGCTAGATATGAAAAAAGAGGATCATCAGAATAAGAATTTTTCAAGTACCAAAAATAGACTTTAAAGCAAAGGATCTTTTTGCACTTATTAACTGGCAACGAGTTGGACATTTGAACCACCTCTTTTGATGAATGTGCCATTTAAATAAATAGAGAACATGGTGAAAGTTAGACAGAAGAATGGTCAAAATATCCATGCCATACCCAAGCTGTAGAAAGATGTTTTCGCTTAGTGTCTGAAGCGTCGGAAAGTGTATATGGAGAAGAGAAGAGACACGGCTTCATATCGAATAGGATACAATTAAGAAGTTTTATCAAGCATTATAATACCAAAAAGGATTACATCCTTTAGAAATATGTAAATCTTCAAACTAATAGAATTAAAAAATCTATGATTAAGTTCACTTTTTATAGGTTTTGTGATTTATTGCTCTGACTATTAAATTTACACTTCATGTATTATTATAAAATTATAATTATTTATAAGTTTACACTTTAACACTTGAATAATCTGATAATTTTTCAAATATTTTTCATTAATTCACAATTTTTAATAGATATTTGTAAAAATGTCAATTTTTAACTTTTTTGGGGGCTTTCAGGCCACCAGAAGATATGAATGAACTTTAATAATAATAAAAAATCGCAAATTAATATACCCAAAACAAAACTTTCTTACCCGGCGCTAAAGGAAATTTAAAAAATATATTTTATAAATTTCCCCCCAAAAATGTAATTTTTAACTATTTTTGGGGCACTTGGGGCACTGGAAGATATGAATGGATTTCAATAAAAAAATATATGTAAGATAATATAACTAAGGCACAACTTTTCCACTCCATGCGAAAAATAAGTTCAAAACAAATAAAAAAAAATTGTAAATTTTCATAAAAGATTCAATTTTTAACTATTTTTGAGGCGCTTGTGGCACCGGAAGATATGAATGAATTTCAATAAAAAAAATTATATAAACTAACATAATTAAGACTCAACTTTCCCACCCCATGCCAAAAAGAATTTAAAAAAAATTTTTTTCCTATACTTTTCGATCCACCCTATTGCTTAGGGTTTCTGGTTACTTAGTTAGCAATCATAAAGACATTTTATTATCCTTCGATATAGTATGTATAAAAATATGTCGATATTTTCAGACTTAAATCGCCCGTTATATATATTTAGTTATTGAAGTTGATACTTGCAAACATTTAAATCACTGGAGCTCAAAGTCTCATTCTGCAGAAACTGCATTTCTCAGAACATTAATAAAAGTGCTTCTTTAAAGTGCTTTTTTGTGTGAGAATAAGGAAAAAGAAAAATAAATTAAAAAGAGCATCTTTTTCTTCGTTCAGTTGGCTCCGTGCCAGCCAGAGCTGCTCGCCCGGCATCCCATAGCCCGTTTAAGTTAAAGGGAGAAATTGTTATTTTTGCTCTCCAGATTTTCTGCGCAGTGAACGAATTTGGGGGTGGGGCAGAGTACTTTCGAACCCAGACCTGCTTCTCTCTTCCTTGTTGATTCATTTTCTGTCTTCTTTTCACTTTTTTATTACTCTTTTCGCATTTTCGTAAGTCATGGAAATCTGAAAGAGAAAACATATGCGAATAAGATTAAAAACATAAATAGAAGTATAAAAAATTTCAGAAAGTGCTGCAGCTCTGCAGCCCCAATGGACGAACCGCCACTGCGAAGAACACTCATCTTGCAACAAAAATTTTCTTGTACGTGTACGTGAAAGCAGAATAACAAGTAGGAAAATAAAAAAAATGAATGATGTTATTCAACGCAGATTTCAGCAACACACTAACGTAGAACAGGTAACAAAACGCAATAGCACTTGTATAAATAAACAGCAGAGATCGCCTTTAAACCTCAGTCGCAGCACTTTTAAATACCGCTCAAAATGTTTCTGAATTCACCAGCTTCACTGCTGATCAAAGTCCAACTGACTACTCTTGGTTTGTGAGCTTGCTTTTATACCTTTTCAATGGGAAGTGACGTATTCTCTAGAAGGTTTATGAAGTTACTGTCTGCCAGTAGAGATTGGTCCTAAGTTCAGAATTTTTTCGGAAGTTTCATCTTGCCGTCAAAGTCAGCAACTTTGTCGCCAAGCCAAGTCGGAAAAATGGTCGCCAGGTTTGTAGCCAAGATTAGTATGTAGGAAAACAACTTTACATCTTTGTGACAATATACTACAGAGAAGGAAAATTACATTGATGAAGCAAACATCGTGTTTAGAGATTAAATGAGATATTTGAGAAAGACAAGCGAACGATCTCGAATAAACTAGAGGTAATATTGTCGTTCATGAACAAATGAAAAATCGACAACAGCAAATTTATGACTTGCTTTAAGAGGATTCATGTGGAAAATTCAGCATTAATTAATTCTTAGGATAAACACGTACCATTAATATGTTTTGATGGATTGTTAGGAATACAAATGATTTTCTACTCATTAATACGCGGAAGCACTCTCCAGCTATGAAGCTTTGCTAGTATTGATTTGATTATAGCATTAATTATTATTGTTTCAGTGGTAAAGAAAGTTTGATATCCAATAACTTTGACATAAAAACATGATACTAACTTCTTATTGTTTGAATTATTAGGAAAAAAAATTTGTTTCTGATTATAAGAATTTGAAAAGCTGTTGATATTGATTTCCTATTTATATTAATTGTTATTGGTTCATTGATATAGAAAAGTTGGTATCCTTTAACTTTTGAGATTTATTTATTTATATGCCCACACTGGCACAGCTTTCCCAGAGTGTATAAGGAACTGACCCGGACAGCGGGGTGTAAAAAAAGAAACAACACAATAAAACTGAATTACTTTGCATGCAGAAAAGCAAAAGACAAAGAAAATGACATAAGTACATGAAAACAACGTGAAATAGTAAAATTGAAAACAAAAGACATACACAAATTTTTACAAAAATTTAGGATAAAAAAGTCCAAATTTCATATTCTTTGGGTTGATTAGGAAAATAAATGATTGCCTGCCTGTAATTAAACTGAAATGCTGATCCGCAATCAAACTGTGGATATAATAACTTGCTCCTTAGATCTAGTGAAACTGTTTCCTTAATTAATTAATTATATATTTCGATAAAATTTCTTATACAGATGCAAAAAGCTGAGTCTTCCTGTTCACATTTTTCTGTTTAATCATTAAAACATTTATTTTAATTGAAAATTTCTCCCAGTCCGTACATTCCTCACAAAACAATTTCAAATATAGTTTTTTTCACGCAAAAATTCTGTTCCTTACTATCGTATAAGATTAACTTCTTTAAAATAAAATTTCACAGTGAGAATATAGGAATCACTTTGGGGACGTACACTCATGTTGTAACAGATTTAAAATATGTTAGAGATTAATAAGAATCGTCAAAATCTATCCTACACATAAGGCCGAATATTTGACTCGTATTGGATTAGCAAAGGGAGAAAGGGTTGTTTTTTTCCCGACTGAGTGTTCCGCGTTGCTCAGTGATCGATTTTGTTCCTTAGGAGGGGCAGAACTCAAAGAAGCTCTGGTCTGTCTCTCTCTTAATTCTTGATTGATTTTCCATCTTCTTTTTAAGTTTTTTATTACTATTTTGCCATTTTCGTTCATCATTGAACTCTGAAAGCTAAAAAGAATGCCAATTAGTATGAGAACAAAAATACAAGCTTTTAAAATAATTTCAGACGGAGACTACAGCTCTTCAAAACATTTTGCAGATACTCCTGTCATTTTCTCACAATAGAAGTTGAAAATCAATAGCTCAGGCAATACCAGAACGTTCTTAGCCTTACGGAAAACATTCATGCAACTGTGTAACTCACAGGATAACCTGATTAATTATTTTTCGAAGTTGCCTTAATGAGTAACACTGGTCTTAATTAAGATTCGATTATCTTCTGTGATGAAATGTGATATTGAAGATACAGTTTAAGTTCCTAACAGAATCGTTTATCATATTTTATTACAGGGGAAGAAAGCAAATAAAAACTTTAGCATGAAAGCAGTGCCCGCCTGCTATTAGACGATAAATTCACGAATTAGCCTTAGAAAACAGCCATACAATTTCTTGTATTTGTTTCTAAATTGTTGTAATAAAAACTGCAACTTTAATTATTTTTCTTTGCTTGTATCATATTTTTCTCGTGGATTCTTATTTTCTGCCATGATTACAAACAAAAAATGAGTTTCTTTCAAAGTGAAAATTATCGAAAAAATTATTTGGATTTAAAGAAATTTCATTCAAAGTTAATTAATATAAAATTAATTATTCTTTTTTCAATTAATTATTCTTTTTCATTCATTCAATTTTCTTCATTCAAATTTTGCTATGGCTGCCATCTATTAATCATTTCTGAAAGTCTAAATAACAACGACTAAATGAATTCGAAATAAAATTTTCAAAAAATCAAATTTATTCAACAAACCAAAATATATACAAGGTGTGTTAGAAAAGTACGGTCCCATAGTTGAATAATCGCGCTGGTTCGAATGCGGTGCTCACGCAGACGCAGTGAAAGACATAGCAACTAGTGCCCCTAGCGTCCAAATTACGACAGTTAAGCGGAAGTGCGCGCTACGACCGGACGACCGATTGCCAAATGGAGCCACGCTTGAACATTGTTTTGCTTCAAATTGGGCAGAAGGGCGACACGTGAAATATTAGTGAAAGTGTACGGTGTGGAAGCAGCGAGTAAAAAGAGTGTTTTAAGCGCTTTAGAGACGGAAAGGAAGATGAGCCGCGTTCGTGTCAATCACCAACAAGCACAACTCCAAACAACATCGAACGAGTCCGACGGATGCTTGCGGATGATTGGCGGCTGTCTTTGAGAATGATAGTAGAAGAATTGAAGATAAGCCTAGACATTGCGAGAAACATTGTTCTCGAACATTTTCAAAAGCGCAAGATTTATGCTCAGTTGGTACCGCACAAGCTCTCAGACGAGCAAAAGCAACACCGGATGGAAACATCTGGAGATTTCATCTATGCGTGTGACCAGAATCCGCATTTCTTGGAATAAATCATTACAGAGGATGAGTCGTGGTGCAACCAGTACTATCTGGACAGCAATCGACAGTCCATGGAATGATATTCATTGTGGTCGTCCCCCCTCCCAAAAATGTCGTCTGACAAATCCAGGATTAAGATGATATTGATCGTATTTTTCGACAGTAAGGGCTTGATCCACCATGAATTTGTATCCACGGGTACAACCGTCAGCGTAGAATCCTACGAGGGAGTTTTGAAATGGCTGCTGCAACGCATCCGGCGGTTTCATCCACAGTTGTACCAGGGTGGACAGTGGAAACTGCTCCGCGACAATGCCCGTCCGCACACTGTTATACGCGTGAGGCATGTCCTCGCCGCACGCAAGGTGACAGTTCTTGAACCCTCCATATCTCCAGATATGGCACCAGCAGACTTCTTCTTGTTTTCGTGCCTCAAAGTAGTCTTGAAGGCCTACGCTTTTCCGACATTGCGCAGATCCAACAACGTGTTACAACTGTGCTTCGAGCCATACCGAAAGAAGCGTTTTCTGGCAGTTTCCAGCAGCTGTAAAACCAATGTCAAAAGTGTATTGTAGCTAATGGCGAATAAAGGTATTTTGTCTGTATATCTTGTTTCCTGTATTTTATGAGACCATTCAACGAACTTTTCTAACACACCTTTTACAATATTTTTTATATATTGTTGAAATTCAATCATCTAATTTCCCTAAATATTTATATATTTCCTTTTCCGAATTACATTATTTCCAAAGAGTAAAAAAGTGAATATGGTGTCTTACTTTAAAAAAAATTGAAACTTGCTAACGATCAGCGAATAATAAATACGTCTTCTACATGATGCTTACAACTTTATCACTTGAAATAGCAGTTATATCACCTTGAACACAGAGGTTTGTTATCCCATCAATCATTTTTTCTTATTTATTTCAATAGATAAGTGAATAAGTTAAATTTCTGAAGGATATGACATACAAATTTTTCTCCATTTTTTACGTCGTCTCCCCTGCTGTCCAATAATTACAATGCATACTTCTGATAATTGTTTTTCTTTCTACCTGTTTCCAAATAAAATACATTCATACAGCTAACAGATGGCGCTGAAGTCTCAAAATCAGAAGTAAATGGTAGCATTTCGTCTATTTCCTAGTACAATCAAATGATAAACCTTTACTTCATTTACCAGCCTGGAAATAAAAAACCAGGCTTTAAATTAAAGAAATCCTTTTTAAACTCCGTTGTAATTAATGCGTAAAAATAGACATTTTATACAAAAAAAGATTGAATTTAAATAGTGGTAGAGATCTCAAAGCACGTTCATTGACATATAATATTTATTACTTCTTCCTTTAATGTATAAACTATGTCTGGAAAATGAACGTAAATGTGAATGATTCCAAAGACAATTTGTTGAAATAATATTTACTGAATTATTTAATAGCAAAATTCCAGTCGCAAAGAGACATTAAGTCGATAATAATTGAGCTCTTTTCAACTGATAGTTTAATTTCCTTTATTGCAAAACACCATTTCTTAACATGGCAGTTGACAGTTTACGAAAAGAAACTTCTCGAATGTCACAAAAATTATCTTACTAACATAGTATCCAAAATGGAGGGTTAGAAAAGCAGTTTCGTTTTAATTTATGTAATATTATTTACATCTTCATCTGAAATATTTGAATCTCAAATATCTCAATATTATCCGAAATCATGTTCACCATGCATAATCAAAAATTCTGCATTAAGGTCATTGTATTAATTCTGGCTTAAAAATATGAAGTGTAAAGAAAGTGATACAAGATATTTTAGTGTTCGGACGAAACTCTTCTGATTCGTAGAGAAATTTTCATCCGATGTACGCACCATTTGCACGTTTCAATCTTGCTTCGCCAGGATTTTCGAAACATATTATACATGTAATAGAATGCAGCAACTCATAGTATAATTTCAAATAACATAGTATAACTGGAAATCAAAGAATAGGAGGCGCTTTAAACCTCGGTGTGTACTTGGAGCACTATGTATCTCTATTCGAAAACAGAGATTTAACGGACCTCAATGTAAAATGTTTACCATAGCACAATAAAATATTTTATAAGCCTTTTTATAAACTTTTTAAACGGTACAAACGGATTACATACAAATAATAATTCAAAAAGCAGAAATCTTTATACTCTCTATCTTTATTAAGAACATCATGTTTTGGAAACACGGTTACCAGTCCAAAATGACAAAATAAGGCCAAACATTCTTAACAATAATGCCAAATTTTTAAAACTGATTGAAGTACTTATTTTTTTCTAAATTTAGGATTTGAAAATGCTTTATATTATAATAACGAATCGCTTTAGAATGACGTATGATCAATACTCTATTAATGAAAAAATATTGAAGAATACAAATTTTTAAACACTCCATAAACAGCCTTACAATGAAAAATGAGGGCGAAATGAAATAGCTGAACGTAGTATAATATCTCACGAGTGAACAAAAGTTTGCAAGGTTATTTTTCACTTTGGTCATAATAAATGAAAAGAGATTCTGTGCAAATATATATAATAAACAGCGTAAAAGGTTTATTCATTAATGTAAATAAAATTGATTTCAGATTCGTAATAAGCGTTTCTAATAAGTAATAAAATTTCCAAGAATGCTCTTTATTTAGTTTCGATATTATTCACCTAATATCCATATAGAATACAATGTGCCGTTCTAAATATTATTTTAGAACATAAAAATTTCATGAAAAAAATGTAGAAATAGTTATAAAGAGAAATTCTAAATATCATGATTGAAAATAAAGCAAAAAAGGCCAAAAATGAATTTTAGGCCAACTGAAAATTCGTAAAACCAACCGCCATGAAAAAGGCCAAATTTCGAAAATTTGTCTTTAAAAATGCCAACATGGCAAGTCTGTTCGGAAAAACAAATGAAATGAAACCAGAACGAGAGACATTAGCGGCTTTTAGAGTAGGGGCTGCAGCTTTGAGAAACTTCTTTTGTAGTTCTGTTTTTTTTTTCAGAGTTGAAGATCAAACACTGATATGTACATTAAACGTAATTGAATGTAATCTTTTTGCAAAAACTATAAAGATTATTCTGTGTTTTTGAATTAAAATCTCGCTTTAAAATTTATAGCAACAACCCTAGTAGCATGAACTCATCGTTTTTTGCCTGGCCTTTCATCGAATTCATCGGAAACTGATCCAGTATCTTCGAGACCATATCGTTTAGTACAGTATCCGAGAACCGGTTTCAGTTTTGGTCAATTTCATCGGAAAATGATATGTTTATGAGCAGTATTTCCGATGAAAATTTGCCGATCGGAAATTCACGGCATATAGATATCGTTCCGATATCGGATAATGCATGAAATCACTGTTAGTCGAATTTGATTGGTCAACGATCCTGTGATGTGTCGTTCGAGAGTATTTTCAACTTAAACTTCAATGGCTGCCACTACTCGACCTGACTGCTAGATTTGACCATCTTTCATTTGGAAAAAATGTAAGTATCTATTTTATTCTTAATTATCTGTATTAATTTTATTACTTACGGTATGTTTAGTAAATAAATAAAATTATTATAACGCATTTTTGAAAATTAGATATACTAAAGTTCCTATTCAGCAGCTACAGTAGGTATAACATTAACACAAAACCTATGATTGAATAATTATCATTCTCAGTGCAAAACAATATATTCATGCTAGAATAATTAATTACTCTCTGTGTATAAAGAAGTTTGCACACGCATACATAAAAAAAAATTCGTGGTAATTTTCGACAATGTAAACACTTGTTCTCGTACAATTTTCTCCTCTCCGCTCGAATGTAAACAAACGTTCTCGCAGTCTTATCCAGTTCATCTTTCTCTGCCAGTCAATTCCAGAAGTTTTCAGTGCGTATCAGCTGTGGGTAACAATATAATAACTGTTAATTTCTGTTTATCTTATAAATTAAGATTTTTTCCCCTCGAAATTGGCCATTTTCAATTTTTTCAAAATTCAGTTTTTCTAAGCAAGTTTTGTTGTTTTTCTAAGTTGTTTGGGGCAATTTCTCTTCCAAAATTATGTGTATAACATTAAAACTGTTTTTAAAAGCTTCGCCTTGTTCATACGAACAAGAATATATAACAAATATGTGAAATTTTCTCTTACCCAATAATTAAAGTATCTGTTCATTCACATGCAACTTACAGAGAGATCATTCAACCAAATGAATAAATTTTGCTTTTTTCCATTTTCTTCTTATGTACACACTGTTAGCTTGTCATTTAGTTCATATCAGTTGTGGGTAACAATATTTTAACTGATTATTTCTGTTTATCTAACAAATTAAGATTTTTTTCCCCTCAAAATAGGCCATTTTCAATTTTTTCAAAATCTAGTTGTTTTTTCTAAGCTTTTTTAAATTTATCTTCCAGTATTACCTGTATAACATTAAAACTGTTTTTAAAAGCTTCATCTTGTTCATACGAAGAAGAATATATAACATATTATGTGAAATTTTCTCTTACTCAAAAATTAAAGTATCTGTTCACATGTGATTTACAGAAAGATCATTCAACCAGATGAATAAATTTTGCTTTCTTCCATTTTCTTCTTATATACAAACTGTTAGCTTCTCATTTAGTTCATATCAGTTGCGAGTAACAAATTTTAACTGATTATTACTGTTTATTTAACAAATTAAATTTTTTTTCCCTCGAAATTGTCCATTTTCAATTTTTTCAAAATCCAGATGTTTTTCTAAGTTTGGGGGCAATATCTCTTCCAATATTTTGTTAATAGCAATAGGTTTCAATTTATTTAAGGAGGATGCTGTATTTTTAAATACTATTAAAGTATCTTATGAAATCATCAAAATTTTAAATTAAAGAATTGTATCAAATCATGCATTTAATCAATTTTCATTCTTTCAGTGTGATTTTCTGAGTGGCATTGCAGGATTCTCAGCAAGCTGCTTTCTACTATTATGTCATTCTCATAAACAAGTTGATATTTGGTAATTTTTTATTTTGTACTTTCTTGATGGTTATGCTTGATGCCATATATATATGTGTGTGTGTTATCTGGGTTTCTATGGCAAATTTGTTACTTCAGAAAATGTGAGAGGATATTTCTGAAGAATGTTCTGTATTGTAATAGTGTGATTGCTTGTTATCCATCAAAAATTTTGACTTTTGATGATGGGCATACCTGTCAAATCTTTGAAGTGTGATGGTGGATTTCAGATTGAACTCTTGAGCAAAATCTTTTATCTTGCCAACTTTTCATTTTCGTCTCGGAAAAAGAAACCAAATTAATGAACAGGTGAAATGACAGTCCAAACCGAGGGATTTAATGTGAACAAATGAATTTGTTTACAAAATAATTCAAACTTTCAATAGAAACAGTAAGTAAAAATAATCTGTCAATATTGTAAGATTGTTTATTTATAATTTTCATTAACCAAAAAGAAGTTTTATCTACTTTATAGATAAACTATAAAGCATTTTGTCTCGTCTGAAACATTTACTAGCTATTGCAAGTATGTCATTCATGTTCCATGTTTTTGTGGGTAAAGGCAGGGACATTTCAATAGAATGTGGAAAAAATACTACTTTAAATTTTAAGGGTTTTGAACTTTATATTATATTGAACTTTATTTTAACTTAAAGGGATAGGATTTTTAATTTTGTGTGTTATTACTTTTAATTTTCATATTTGGTTCGATGATTCCTTTTGGAACCTCCTGGGAAATAAAAACTAATTTCCACCTCCTTCTCTTATGAAGCCAGAAACCAGTTCTTCACATCCCAGAATAATTTGGTTAATTATCTTTTGAGCATTTGAATGGTTCCATAGAATTTTCATTCAGAAACTTGCCCGGAATTTAATACATTTGTTGAGTGATTTATCTCTTCAAATCAATGTACGATTTATATATAATTGTTGTAAATTAATAATGGTACATTGATTTCTTTTTTAATAGGTGCCATGAGAAATATCATCTTTTTGTCAGCAACAGAAGTGGCAAATATAGTAACGGAGGAAAGATTCTCGGAGCATATCCAATACAGGCATAATAAATAATAAATAAATAATAAGTGTAAAATGATCATAAATAAAAATATATATGTGTAAAATAAAAGTGTAAAGTTTCCTTTTTACAATTCTCTTGTTTAATCTTTCTAGAAATATACAGATTTATAGACATCTTGAGTGAAATACTGTAATGTTTACTGCTGTGCAAAGAATGAAAAAAGTTATTGGAAGGAAATTATGGCATTAATTTATTAATTTACAGAATTGTGCATATCGAACCTTGAATGCAAGAGGGCCGCAAGTGCAAAAAATTGGAATGCTGTTTCTCTGTTTTTTCTGCTCATTTAAATTTGGGAAACAAAACTGTTTAGCACCTCTGGCTCTATTACATTCAATACAATATTTTCATGCTTGCGTTCAAGGTGAGATATGATAAAATGTGTTGGTTACTGTTTTTGCATTTGTAAAGAGATCATGTAAAGAAGAAAATTATTCATTTTGCCCAGAATATGGAGAATTTGCCCGCACTAGTAAGGACAACTTTTTAAACATATAATATGCTACTGAAAATAGCAAAAGCAATAAAATAGTTTTTTCAGAAAGATCAGAACAATTTAGAAGTTATCTGTGCAGAATGTCTTCACTTAAATATAAAAATTGTTAAAATTCCTATTTTTTTCAATGTGCATAAATTTTCCTTGTATAAAACTTGTTTGTGCAGGGCTTTGCACCTCCTAGCAAAAATGTTTTTTTTTTCCTTTGAATGTTGGCATGAAGCTCATTTATGCTTAAAGCTTTGCTTTGTGCATTAAAAACATATTTGTTCTTTGCACTGGGCGGCCATATAGGGTGCGTGGAGGCCCCGGTACATAAGGGGCCTCCGACAGAGGACTGAAAATCAACATTTTTTGCTAGCAAAAAATATATTTATAAGCAATTATTTGTCAACCATAATATTATAGATAATTTACAATTTTTATCATGAGTTAAAGCTTATCAAATCTTAAAATTTATTGTTCATGGGGCTTTGCAGCTTATAACTGTAACACATTTAACCCAAAAAAGTTATGCCCAATATTCCATCCAAGTGAAAGAAAATTCGGACAATTTTGATTGTAGCGTCAAATTAAAAATTGTCTACATCACAAGAAACTTTATTTTAATAATTTTATGAACTATAACCAAAAGGATTTTCATTCAGAAAATGTAACAAACTTTTTTACTATATTTTGTGAGTCATCAGTGGAGAGTTCATAATAAACATGTCAAATAAATCAGCTGTATAATTTGGAAAGTTTTGTCATATTAACTTTGAATTTAAAGTATCGCAACTTCCCTAATTATAATTTTATTCCTAATTATTATTTCCTAATTATAATTTGTTAAATAGTTGGGAAAGTGAATTATGCAAAAGTGTCATGCATTATTTTTTGAGGAGGGGCCCCCTAAAACATTTTGTGGGGCCTAAGTTGTTAGCGCCATCACTGGTTCTTTGGTATCTCATAAATTAAAAATATTAATAATTGGGTATTTTTTGATAACCATGTGCTTATTGCAGGGGTGATTGTGGCTTTTTTTTCCTGGTTTTTCATATTTCTTATAAAAAGTTTCATTTAGCTACAAAAATAATCCCTCATGAAATGATTTTTTTAAGAACATGAAAAATAGGACTTCTAATTATATTTTAAATAAAACATTTCATCCTAGAACTCCGTAGTATAGGTTATAATTTGTGCAGTCCGTATTAGAAGCCGAAATTGCGAAGAAACTACGGAGAATCCGTAGTTGTTTGAGTCTTTGGTACTCTTAAATTTTAAAAAGATTTATCAGAAAATTCCGGTATTAAGGATGAAGAAAATACCGGATTTCTGGGATAATACCGGAACACAATCGGCCCTGTTATTGCCAAAACCTTTCCAACCTGAAATCAACTGGCCATCTTTTTCATTAAAAAAAAAACAACCATTTATTGAACAACCAATTTTTCATCGTACACACATCCAAATCTGTTTGTATATTCATCTAAAAGTTATCGGAAATTCATCGCCATGAAACCACACTGCTCGGTTTTCTATCGTATCGGCCAGCAAAACTCATCCGATATCGATGATCAGCTGATCTATGGCCGATGAGACATTTCGGAGCAATTCCCGATGAAAATCCATCGCTATCCGATAAGAATACGTTCATCGGCCGATCATTGTGTGATCGGGTTTCGATGAAAGGCCTTTCAATGGCCGATGACATTTTGCTACTAGGGAAGAGGTTTCTTCACTTACTCTTAGGATTTACATAGATTGTATTGAATATGTAGAACTCTTGATGATAATTTCAGAAAAAAGTGATTTAAAAGAATTCAATTATAAAAAATAGTTTTTACAATGCAACAGTATCAAAATGTATTTTTTATTACTTTTTAAAAACAAAGTAATAAAATAAAAAACAAATAAATTTAACTCTAAAATTCAATTTCGGATGTTCTGGAAGAAATCTTCCAAATCTTTTTTTTTTGCAGATAAATTTTGTCCTCACGGAGTGAATAATTGAAGACAAAATGTAATTTCTATTTTTTTTATCATTTAGAAAAGTTGTCAAGAGTTAATACAATTATTTTCCTTTCAAACAGTAAAAAAATTTTTAACTATTGAATGGTCCCAGCTAAAAAAAATCTGCAAATAATCTGCAGAAAAAATGTGCAGAAAATCTGAAGGTATTTGGAACATGTTTTCTTCAGAATTTCTGCAGAAAGAAAATGCACAATATCTGAAGAAAACTATGTTCCAAATACCTTCAGATTTTCTGCAGAAAAAAATATGTTCCAAATACCTACAGATTTTTCTACAGTCAAGGTTTAATTATTAATTTATGAATCAATTTACTTATACGATGTAGAATGTGACGAAATTTCAAGCTCCTGTCTGGAATTCGAGCCCGCAATCCTATAAGCAGGCGCCCTAACCACAAGGCCACGTCGGCATACGCGAGGTGGGGATAAGTTAATCTATTTAAGTTATAGCGTCACCATGGCTCTCGTGGCGCCATATAGTAGTGTAAAAATCAACCAAAGTCAGAGTACTTGTTTCAAAAGTCGTAGAGATGTGTAACAGATGAGATTAGTAATATTTTGTTCAATAATTTAGATTCTCACTTTCAATAAATTCGTTTTCATCTTCTATATTTCTGGGAAGCCTTCTCTCCATCCAAAGGGCGAAAGCTCCACATTTCCTTTCTTTATCGAGGAAAATAGCTAGTCAGAAAGACAATTGGAAAACTAATTGGAAATTAATTAAATTATGGGGTAAAAGTTTAAAATGGTAAAACCTCAAATATTTATTTTAAAGATTAATTTAGAATTCATTTTTTCAGTGGCATATTTAAAAAATTTAGTCCTAAGGCATTTTTCCATTGGGAAATTTTTTGAAACTCCTGTCTGCTGTTGAATTAAACAATAATAATAATTACATTCTAATAATTTTGTTTTATATCCATTGGAAAATAGAGCTGCAATATTAGAGAATATGGTGCAAAATATGTATTTAGAGAAATGCAGATATTATGAAATTGCAGTTAAATCTTCAAAAAAAAACAGATATTGGTCGAGTTTAATGATTTTGTGAAAATATGATAAATAACTGCAAATTGAATTAAAGACAAAATGCAAAGTCTTACAAAATCTACAGGATATTCATAGAAAAAAATATAAATAATTTTTTTTCAGATTTTATGCAGATTAAATTGAAGAAAAAATGCAGATTTTTTATTGTCTTACAAAATCTGCAGAATATTTAGAGAAAAATATAAGAAGAAAATTTTCTGCAGATTTTCTGCAGATTAATTTGAAGAAAAAATGCAGATTTTTTCTGTCTTCAAAAAATCTGCAAAAATCTTAAGGAAATCTTCAAAAAAAGAAATTTTCTGCAGATGTTTTTAGCTGGGGTCTTAATGGAAAAAATATCCTATTATTTAACATAAAAGGGATTTACTGTCGGTTGATATCAAAGATCCAGGGGCAATTCTCTAGGCTACAATTGGCTCTTAGGCAGATGCAATACATTCGAAATTTAACTTTTTGATTGGTTTTACATAAATTTATGAAAATTATATGATATTTCTCATGCCGACTTTAAAAATAATATTCATTTTTCTGTATTACGTAAGGATATTTTGAATTGAGAAATTTAAAATTTCGTATTTGAGTCATTTTCAAAATATATCGTATAAACAATTTACAGTATATTCATTAAATTACTAAAATTTACGTACAAAAAATAATTGAAGATATTAAAAAATAATCAGATATGTGTGTCTAAAATAATTATGCAAATTTAGTTTACTTTCTCTTTAAAAAAAAGCCCATCTTCTTCAGATTTTAAAACTGGTTCTTTGTTGTTTGTCCCTCCTAAGGATAAAAATTCGTGCACTGAGCAACGCGGAGCACTCAGTCGGAAGAAAAAGCAACACTTTCTCCCTTTGAAATTAGAAGGCCTCGAACTTCGATTTTCACAGTTCTCGTTTTTCTCGACTTCCGCCTTTGCTTTCGTGATTTGACTTCTTTTCACTTTCTCTAATCATTAAATAGTTTTTCAATCAAATCCTGGTGGAGTTGTAATTTTTCACTCCTTTATTTTTTTGGAGGTCATGATTACAAATCTGTGGGTAGCCGCCAAAAATATTTGTAGGAATTTTAGTTATAGCAGAAAAAAATTTTTGTCCCCCTATTTTTGCATATAAATAAAAAACTATCAATTTTTAGTGCATCATCATTATATACCTAAATAATGAGAACAAACTTTCCTACAACTTAGGTATATATAACTTTTTCAGCACTGCTTGTTTCTCAGCTGACGAGCCGCCACTGCTCAGTTCTTCAAGATTTTCAGAAAAGTACTCAAGCTGGGAGTGCAAAAAATGCATTTTTAAGCTCATGGTACAACACATTTCTTCGAAGCTCTGCAGCACTTTTTATACTTCATGGCATAGTTAGGATCGTGGATTATCTTTACAATTTCTAATTAATAATCAGATATATATCTGAAAAATCTATTAAAAAATTATGCAAATTTATTTTACTTTCTCTTGCTGTTCAATGATGAACGAAAATGGCAAAATAGTAATAAAAAACTCAAAAAGAAGACGGAAAATCAATCAAGACATAAGACAGACACACCAGAGCTATGAAAACATGACCAGACCAAAAATATGAAATTTGCATTGTTTTTTTATACTAAGTTTTTGTATAAATATATATTTGTCTTTTGTTTTCTATTTTACTATTTCGTATTGTTTCATGTACTTTTTAGCATTTTCTTTTTCTTCCGTTTGGATGTTCAGAACTTTTGATTTTACTGTTGCTTTTTTGCATACAGAGTAATTCAGTTTTATTGTTATGCTTCTTTTTTCTGTTTTGATGTTGTTTTATACTCCCCGCAGTCCGAGGCAGTTCCTTGCACATTTTGGATAGGCTGTGACGGTACGGGCAAATAAATAAATAAATCTCAAAAGTTAATAGATACCATCTTTTCTGAAACAATGAATAAATAAATATCAACATAAGTAGGAAATCAATATCAACAGCATTTCAAATTCTTATAATCATAAAGATATTTTTTCTTAATAATTCAAAGAATATGAAGATAGTATTGTGTTTTTATGTCAAAGTTATTGGATACCAAATTTTCTTTACCACTGAATCAATAACAATAAATATTATAAGCAAATCAATACTGGCAAAGCTTATTGGTTGGTCAGAATTTCCGCCTATTAACGTGTAGAAAATCATTTGTATTCCTAACAACCCATCAAAACATACTTATGCTATGTGTTCATCCTAAGAATTAATTAATATTTAATTTGCCATATGCATCATCTGAAAGCAAGTCATAAATTTGCTGTGGTCGATTTTTCATTTGTTCGTGAAAGGAAATATTAACTCTAGTTTATTCGAGAAAGTTCGCTTCTCTTCCTCAAATATCTCATTTAATCTCTAAACTCGATGTTTGCTTCATCAATATAAATTCCTTTCTCTGCAGTATATTGTCGCAAAGCTGCAAAGATGTTTTCCTGACATACTGATCTTGGCGACAACTTTGGCTACAAAAGGAATCTTCTAGAAAAATTCTGAGCTGAGGACCTATATCTACTAGAGACAGTAACTTCACGAACCTTCTAGAGAATACGTCACTTCCTACGTAATGACGTCACTTCCTGTTGAAAAGGTATAAAAGCAAGCTCACACAAACCAAGAGTATTCCGTTGGACTTTGAGCAGCAGTGAAGCTGGTGAACTGAGAACATTTTGAGCGCTATTTAAAAGTCCCACGACTGAGATTTAAAGTCGATCTCTGCTGTTTATTTATACAAGTGTTGTTCGATTTTGTTATCTTACGCCATAATAAGAATCTCAGAGATTTTCTTCCTCAAGTTTCCGAAAAGCTGCATTGAAACTTCCCACCTTGCTATTCGTTTTAACGATAAGAAATT
Source organism: Araneus ventricosus (assembly GCA_013235015.1). Lineage (NCBI taxonomy): Eukaryota > Metazoa > Arthropoda > Arachnida > Araneae > Araneidae > Araneus > Araneus ventricosus. The sequence continues at coordinate 51,448 of BGPR01006333.1, read as the reverse complement.
CAATTGTTGCCGCAAACGTTCCTTCCTAACACCTGCGAGCAAGTCTACTGTAAATCTTATCACCACGAATCTGTCACTATCAACCAAGTCTTCAATGGAGGGGAAAGCAGAGGAGAAAAAAAACACGTATTTGCCGCTTACGACTGCAGAATTCAAACCAGGAAAAAACAGGTTGTTCCCATCTTCAAGACGACCTAAAGAGAAGAAATAACACGTTTCTGCTGAAGTCGGAGTAGATTTGCTTAACGTAGAAAACCGTTTGCGGCGCTCAGAGGGTTTAAATTAGGAGACTTTTCCAGTAAATTGAATGGCTATGGTTTCTAGGTTTTATTTCTTTTTTATCAACATGTTTTAATACAGCTAACATACTGCTGGATGTAAAATGTAATGCACCCTTTTTATGCTGAAATAAAATGCGAATTTTGAATACGGAATAAGAAAGTGAATTCGGCTCTGACAACGTGCAATTAGATGTTAGAAGAAGCGGACAGTTATTTGAATACGTTAGGGACGTTCATATAGACAATGAACATAACAAATACAGGGCTACTAAAAAGAATACAAGTGAAATGTATATCGCAATTCGAAGTTTAAGATTGCTATGTTAAGAAAATCATGAATATCAAATTATGCATAAGAGAATCAGTTAAAAAGTATACACCTGGAAAAAAAGCTGGTCGCGGAAGGCTACTAGTTAGTTTAATGAAATGAACATATGAGAAACCACGAAAAACATCATTCTTGAATGTTTTAAGCTTTTAAGACTTAGCTATTTATCATGAAGCAGGAATCACTTTTTTATGTAATTCAAATTTAATTGTTTTAAATATTTTTTTTCTTAGCAATTTATTACGAGTTTAAAATTACTTTTTATGAACTAAAATCAAATTAAAAGAATTATGTAACACATACAGCTGTTTTTGTTAATGCTTGAGTTAAGATGTTTTGTTCACGTTGTTTCATACGATACTGAATTTTATCTTAAAGCATTTAACGGAGGAGTTTAAAATTTTATTTCACAGAATATTTTCTTGTATTAACGCTCACATGTCAGTCTAGTGAGATTTGCTTTCACGAAAGAAAGCCGTTTGCCATATTTTAAAATTCTAATCTGGAAACACTGAGCGACATCCAACTCGTGGGGTTATATTCCAAAAATAAATGTAGCGGAGTGATCGGTGTAACGACCCTCTGTTCAGCAAGGATTTTTACATTGTAGGTTACAGGAGTCAACTTTCAACGCACAAGCATTGAGTCTAGAATAAAAATTTAATGAGAATGTATATATACAGGGAAAATATTTATGGTTCAATTTAGAGATTAGTCACAAGAGAATGTCACACTGCTGAATGCCCACTGGACGGAACTTCTTCCAGAATCTAACTGAGGTCTTCAAGACCAGTCACAGTTATGGTTAGGAAAGAGTCTGCCACCTCCAGAGTTCCACCGTCATCAATCACAAGTGGCCATTTGAACGCCAGTGTCCATATGCACAGCTGGAACGCATTTGTAAACATCCGGGAGTGTAATTTGTATACCTTCCCACCTACGGGTGTTTCGCTGTCAGACCGCGTTGCAACATGCGTTCAATGGACAAAATTATACAACTGAGAACCGACTACTATTTTATGGATTTCGATTTCAATGCTTCCAATCTGCACCAGATTGGGTAAAATTTGATATAAAATATTTAAATAATCGAGCATTCAGTTTCTCGTCAGACGACTTTTAATCCAATAATTAATACTGTAAAAAAAGTAGTAAAATGGGGAAATTCAGCATTTTTTTAAAACGCGTGAATGCAATACGTATTTATAGAAATAATCATTCTAACTTCAAATATGCAATATAAAAATTTATTTTTTGAAATATTAAGGGCGAAAGATGCACAGAAATAGCAGGAACGATGATGCAGGTCGAAACGCGCTCTCATTTGTCGAGTTGATTTTGACGTCATCTTTGCCGTTCTCCTCAATTTTCTGTGTCACGACTTTTGTGTATGTTTCAATTCTAGACCTTTATATAAGCTCACATTTTAGAAGTGAAGTTTTAGACTGTTTTTAACTACCTCACATTACATTTCATAATGGATAATGGTTTCGTATGAAGGAAATCGAATAATTTACCAAAGATTGATTCCACAATGCGGCAATGTATTTCAAGTAAAGCACAGATTTTGTGATGGCTTTCCTTAAATACATTCACACAGTAACCAGAATACTTTCTTACTTAGACTACTGCTTACTTAGACTTCAGTACTATACTACTTTACACAATAGACTTCGCCGTAGAAAAAACGGATAGGTTTTCAAAACAATCCGGTAGCGATAAATTGAAGAGGGACCCTCGGACATTCCGCGAAGACGCTAATATTTCTGTCGCACAAGAAAGAATGAAAAGCTGAGAACCTGATTTTGGATTATCTGTGAAATTTCGTATGCCTACGGAAAAAAACAAACAAGAATATACTTATTTCAGGAGCTCCGCATAAAATAAATTCAAGTATGGCATTTTAAAAAAATAAATATGGGTGCCTTTGAAAAATTAATTTTATTTTATTTATAGTTATTTCACTATGCTGTGAAGTATAAATTATTTCCTTTGTACAAGTATTAATTTTAGGATACCAGTTATTAGTAATTAATATAAAATCCGGTTAAAATAAATTATATAAAGAAATCTATATAAATTTGTAATAATATTCAAACATCACCAAATGCGACTGAACTAGGATTGACTTTTTGAAGACATCAGTTTTTCATTTGAATACACTCATTGAATCTAAATAATTGATTCTGCATCAAAAATTAATTCTGCAAATTATTTTCTTACTCTAGAAATGAAAACAAATTTCATTATCAAAAAAGCAATAATTTTAAACTTACTTTTTAGATTTTCTAATTAATTTTCAATGGTACTGTAATTTTTAAGAAAAATACATGAAACATTTCAATAAATATTGAAATAATTTATGCAGTAATATAACAAGGGCAAGTTTTTTTTAAAAAATGCTTTTAGAAGGTTGGACAGCGTCTGTCTCAACGCCTCTCAAAGGGTTAAAATATAAATTCAATGTAATCTAAAAGCGGGGAGGAATAGAGGGAAAAACCTTTTTTAAAGAGAACTCTTTTTTCTGCTAACCTCACCTTACACTTCTTTTCAAAACAAAACAGATGTTGAATTAAAAGTTTTTTTTACAGTGGTTTCTGATATTGGTATAGGGTAACACTGGTTTCTTAAAATATAAATTGCATATAATCAAAGAAAAAGAGAATAATACATGGGAAAATAATTTAAATTTAACTCTTTACTTTATGAATAACTGTTTATTTTTTGATGCTAATCGCACATTGTACTTATATTCAAAACAAAACAGATATTTAATTAAAGGCTATGTTTTACAGCTCATGTTATTGTTCATTTTGAAGCATTCTAAATCGATTAAAAAATTTAAAAAATGCTGAATTTCCTCATTATTTCCTTAATTTCTTGTAAACATGTCTAAATTTACGATTTCAAGATCATTCTCGATTCCACAAGTGTCCCCAATTATTGGCTTGTCCAGAAGTTGATTACATTAACAAAGTGTTCCATGGAATTTTTAGATAATGGCTAGCTACCCTTAAAATAATAATATAACAGAAAATGTAATATAATATTAAATTGGTTTTAAAATCAAGTTAGGTTCCGCATACGCTGAAAAATCGATTTTCTGCCAAAATTCACAATTTTTTATTGCCTTATATGACATCTTATACTTTCTAGTTTCCAAATCTGTTTTCATTTTATTTTTACGACACCTAGAAAGAAAACTAGAGCATTTTATATAAACCTCGAGAGCTCAAAGTGAAACCGGAAGTTCCTTCAAAATAACCGAATTAGAACGATTGGAAAACTATTTTCAGTATTTTTAACCATATAAATTAATATTTTTTTCATTTTAATTATTTATGACTTGTTAATTATTTTTCAATGTTCCCATCAACAATTTCATTGGAAAATATTGGCAACCACTTCGCTTGCTTGGTTTTTGCTTACATTTGAAAACGATTTCGTGTCATTCTTTTTACTCGCTTTTTCGTGCTATATTTTGCAGCTAGAGATATTTAAGCTATGACGAATAAAAGCAATAAAACACGTCAACGAAGCTCAAAGTTCAAGGGTAATAGATACTCCAAAAAAAAGTCTCTGACGTAACAAATGGAAAAGAAAGAAAATATAGAGTTGTCTACATCTACTTTGCCAACTGTGAGTGAAAGGATGCTGTAAAGTCTTCTGAAGCTTAAATAAGTAAAAATGTTGATGGTTTGCTATTGAATCATAACAGGTTACCGGTCTTCATCCCCTCTACCTGTAAATCCAACAAGAAGCAACTTATGCCCGAGTTGCTCGAGCAAGATTTTCATCCAATGTTTTCACCCTTATATTCAGCCCAACAGATTAGGAAAGCAAAAGCAGTGTAATTCATCTTCACGCCGATATTTTTCATCTCCAAAATGAAATTTCATTTGCAGAAAATCACAGAGACTCCGGAGCCAAAGCTATATATACAGATGGATCTAAAACGGACGAAGGCACTTGTAGCGCATATTGCATTCTCGAAAACTATGGGATAATAGCCTCACGACTAGGTAAACACGATCACACCAATTCGGACTTAAAAGATGAAATCCTTGCAATTAAAATAGCAATTGAAGCAGCTTCTTCCCTTCATAGACCAATCAAAATTTTGAAAGACAGTTTGTCAAGTTTGAGGGCCATACTTAATCCTAAATCCCACCATAGTATCGTCCGAGAGATTCAAACCCTTTTGCTCTCTCATAAGCACATTCATCTGAAATGGCTCAAAGCCCACGTCTTTCATTTAGGCAATGAATGCGCAGACCAATTAACCAAAGGAGCCATCACAAAAGGCGGCCTTTTCTTTCTCCCTAAGCCACTTTCCAACTTGAAATTTAAGATAAGGTCAGATGCTTTAAGCATCTGGCGAGACAACTGGGATAATAGAGAAACTGGCCGCAGTACACACGATATAGTGCCTAGGGTCTCAAACAAGCCAGTAGGATGGAATAGAGAAGAGCAAATGATCGTTACAGGACACGGGCCATTCCCTTCATACCTTCATCGCTTCAATCTTGGAACACGTGACAACTGCTCGTGCGGAGAAAAAGGAGTTCCAATGCACTGTACCACAAAATGTCGGTTTACCCTCTCCTGGCATTTCCAAATTCCTACAGTGTCATTTAAATTACAGTGGTTGAAAAACATTCTCACGAATTACTTATCAAGAACGCGACTTAGACTCCTAATGCGTTTCATATGTGATGAGAACAATCTCATTGTAGAGGATAATAATTGATCACGCATCCGCCCAGACTGACACACACTTCCGGCTACTTATGATTTTTTTTCCCTCTACGTATTGTTTTATATTTTGAATTGTTTTCTATGTTGTTCTGTCCAGTGTATGATTCTTTTTCATTTTTATTTGTTTTGGTACCTGTTACTGGTTTTTGTCCTTTCTTAAAAAATAAAATTCACCTCCATCCATCCAAACCGGAAAGGAGCCAAATAGCTCTAAACACGGGGATGCAGGTGGTGAGATGTAATGTAATGCCCTGTCCAAAGTCCGTAATTTTTATGCGGTGTCTGTGTTAGGGCAGTCTAGGATGAATCACTCTTGCCCGTTTAACTCTGCCTCACTCACAATGATAACTTCCGACTGGTCACTGTTTAAAACTTTTACACACGCTGCAATTTTTTCCTGAAATTCTGAATTTAGCTTGCGAAAGAACTCATTCTAGAACTCATAAAGCACAACCGCCGCGTGGTGTTATTTCGACAGATTGTGGACCGGTTGTAAAGTAACCGGTAGTTGCCATCGGCGGAAAAGAAATTCACCTCTTTTTTTCCGCCTTAGCGTTTTATATAATAGAATTTTTATTCCTTGAGGACAAAATTTATCTGCAAAAATATGTACAGGACGATTTCCTCCAGAACAACCGAAATTGAACTTTTAGAAGTTTAATTAATTTATTTTTTAATTATTTATCTTTTGTTCAAAAACGATAAAAATAATTTGCATTCGTATACTTTTTCATTGTAAACACTATTTTTTATACATTTATTTTTAGAAATAACTTTTCTCTGAAATTATCATCGAGCGTTCTGGATATTCAATGCAATCTATTTAAATTCTGAAGGTAACTGAAGAAACCTCTACTTGTTATAATTTTTAAAGCGAGATTTTAATTCATGAACACAAAATAATCTTTCTAACTTTTGTAGCAGGATTACAATCAATTATGTTTAATGGACTTATCAGTGATTGCTAGTCAATTCAGAAAAAACGGAACTGCAAAAGCAGTTTCTCAAAGCTACAGCCCCTAATCTACGACCCTCTAATGTCTCTCATCTCGATTTCATTTAATTTGTTTTTCCAAAACATGATGATCTTCATAAAAATGGGGAGTGTAAAGATTTCTGCTTTCTGATTTTTTATCAGTATTTAATCCCTTTCTACTATTTGAAAGGCTTGTAAAATGTTTTATTTTCCCTTAGTAAACATTTTATAAAGACATTTGTTGAATCTCTGTTTTCGAATAGAGATACATGGTGCTCCAAATACACACCGCTGTTGAAAGCGCTCCTATTCTTTGAAATGGCCATTTCCAGGTATAATTTTTTATTTCAAATTCTGCTATACGTTGTTGCATTCTAGTATATGTATAATATGTTTCGAAAATCATGGCGAAGTCATATGAGTTTCACTCGAACACTTAAATGTCTAGTAGCACTTTCTTTACTCTTCATATTTTTAAGCCAGGATTAATGCAGTGATTTGAATGCAGAATTTTAGCTTTGCTTGGTGCATATGATTTCGAATAATATTGAGACATTTCAGATTAAAATATTTCTGATGATTATTTAAATTTCATTAAATAAATTAAAAAGAAACTGCTTTCCTAACTCTCCATTTTAGATGCTATTTTAGTGCTACAATTTTTATGAAATTCGTGAAGTTTCTTTTCGTAAACTGTCAACTGCCACGTTAAAAATGGTTTTTTGCAATAAAGGAAACTAAATCATTAATTGAAAAGAGCATAATAATTCTCGACCAAACGCCTGTTCGAGTCTGACATTTTGCTTACTAAATAATGCAGTAAATATTACTTCAAAATAATTTCTTTGGAGTCATTCACACTTACATAGTTTATACATTAAAATAAGTAGAAACAACATTAGATGTGAATGAACGCACTTTGATGGCTCTACCACTATTTTAATTCTGTCTTTTTCTATATATCATTTCATTTTTAAACAAAACTGAGCCTGGTTCTAATTGTATCGTTTCTTTAATTTAAAGCTTGGTCTTTTATGTCCGGGCTGGTAAACGAAATTAAAAGTCGTTAACTTTTGAAAGTACTAAGAAATAAACGAAGTGGTAACATTTTCTTCTGATTTGGAGATTTCAGCGCCATCTGTTAGCTATACGAATGTATTCTATTTGGAAACAGGTACATTATACATTTATTAATTATACATTTCAATTGTTGGACAACAGGGGAAACGATGTTAAAATCGGAGAAAATTTGTATGTCATATCCTTTACAAATTTAACCTACTTATTGACATAAATAAGAAAAAAATAATTGATGGATAACAAATCTCGACGCTTCGTTCAGTTACGTATTGCTATACGTACATTCCACATTACTAATGTTTATTTCTACTTCCTTTCATGCT
>BGPR01006333.1:0-33779 GCA_013235015.1 Araneus ventricosus | reverse complement strand
ATAAATCTCTGTCTGCTATAAAATGATATTCAAGAGATAGTTATAAGCATCTGGCGGAAGAGGTATTATATCTATCATTAGCAAGTTTACTAATTAAGATAGCATGAATTATACCCATTTTCTGAGGAAATAATTATGGAAAAGGAAGATGAATATTTTGGGAAATTAGATGATTGAATTCAATAATATATATAAAATGAGTGCACTGCGCGTATAGATAGTCTGTGAGAATTATCCATAAAATAAATGAAACAAGATATACAAACAAAATGTCTTTTACTTGCATCTAAAGTACTGCAATAACTTTGTACACTGGTTTAAATAGGAGCAGAAACGTACAGCAACGCTTCTTTCGGTATCGCTAAAGCACCATTGTCTCCTAGGTTGTTGATCTGCGTGCAATGTCGGAAAGTGCCGTAGCCCTTGAGTGATCCTTGAGGAGGGAAACAAGAGTCTCGGCAGGCTGCCTATCTGGCAAATATGGAGGTTGTTCAAGAACTCACCAACGGTATGGAGGAAGGCCTTACGCGTAATCGCAGTGTGCGGAGACATTACGAGAGGCTCTTCCAATCTGGAAAACCTGTGGCTGAAACCACATGAAATGCGCTGCAAGCCAGCCACTCAGCTGCCCCTTGGTGTATTCCGTAAGGACGCGCACTCATCACTTAGACTCGTTAAATCGGTCGTAGTGCGCATTCGCTTAACTGTCAAGTGATGGTCGCAGTGATGTATATGTCATCGAGGTCTCACCAGGTCTGCTTGAACGCAGCATTTGAACCATGAGTAACATGGGATAACCGAGACTTTCTAAAACACCCTGTATATATTTAGTTTTGTGAACAAATTTCTTTTGATTAATTAAATTGATTTATACTTAGGTTTGAATCTTGGAAATGATTTACAGATGGGCAATACAAAATTAAAATTTGGTCAGCAAATTTAATGAATGAAAATTAACATTAAATCTGAAAAAAGTTTTTTACATTAATTAAATTGACAAATTTCTGAATGCAAAGAATTTTTCTGATAATTTTAGTAGGAATGCTGATGAGAAACTTTTCTGCGATACCTAGTGATAAGCTGGATAGGTATACTGGCTGAAAACGGGATAGGCTAAGTATATGCTTCTTTGATCTTTCAAAGAGTTGAATCTTCTTTATTTTTTTAACTAGGAGTAAGTCATTGCTCTTCTAATCTTCCACTTGAAACAAAAGGAGTGGACTAGTCTTTAAATAATTTTAATGATACTAATTAAATAATATCCTGTATCTTATTTTCTCATGAAACTATACCTATATTTTTTCTCTTGGCTAATTATAGAAATTATTTTAAACTGTGATTTTACTTCAGCGTGCACAAGTGAATTTCTTATAAAAAAGCAGTAAGGAATATAAGAAAGGAAATGAGAAACAAATTTGAATTTCAATCTTTCATTACTAATGGTTGAAATAATTAACTATTAGAAGAAGACATAATGTTAGAAGTTTAACTGTTAATATGCACACTACTAACGTTAATGAAAAAAGTAAGTGGTACAAGATTCATAACTGAAAGATGAAATATTAAAAGTTAATCACCCCACCAATTATATAAAACGAGCCGCCAACTGTATAGAAATTTTATTTTTGGTCATTTCAACCGATCATGCATATATGTCGTTTATGAAATACACCTCTACTCTCTTCTGATAAGAAACGGATTGTATATGTGTATTGGAGCCCAACGGTCTGGAACTGCTGATCTAGAGATAACAAATTTCGCAAAATATACTGTGGAGGGTCAATGCAAATAGAGAGTTTTTGAAAAAAATTTTAATTAGAATTTCGGTCTAATTAGCAATAAAGATTCTTCCGTTTTGGTGATAAGTCTGAAAAATATTAATTCGTAACTTTTACGCCGCCGTGAAATTTAAAAAAAAAATTTCAATGACATACAATTTAGTTAACTTCCAGGGATTTTTTCCCTAATGCTGCATCTTTATAAATAATTTCAGGCAGTATTTGCAATAATACTTTTTCGCTGTGTGAGATAAAATTTTAACTCTTTTCCACAGTTCTAAAAAATTATTGTCAGTGATTTTTTTTCCTTATTATAATCTAAGGAAAGAATATTTTATTTATTTTATATATATTCCTGCTAAATTGATTCTCAATTATTTGTCATAATTTAAAAACAAGCTGTAGAAGATAAAGAATACTTAGTTATTTCTTGAATTCTTTTTAATCGCATGGGTTTTGTTTGTGTGGCTCATCAGTGAATAAAAATAGATTGATGAATCATATATTTTGTGTCTTCTGGTAAAGTGATGGCGGAAAATAAGAATCGAGGAAGAAAATTTAATATAATAAGAAAAAAAAAGTGACAACGTTAGCAGTTCATTAAAACAAATTAGAAAAAACGCAATGAAATTGTAGGCTGTTAAACTAAAGGCTAGATCGTGAATTTGTCGTTATGTTATGAGGGCGCAACTTCTTTCTAAAAGTTTCATCTGTTTTCTTCCCTTAGTAAAGTATGATAAATAGCTTTTAGGAACTTAATCTGTATCATATTTACATTCATAAATGAGGATAACTCGAATCTCAATTAAGACTCAGCGTTACCAATTAAGATAACCTCTGAAAAAATAAATAACTAGTTTATCCGGTGAGTTACATCATTGCAGGAAAGTTATGGGGAAATACGCATGACATTCTGGTACTTGTCTGAGCTCTTTTGATTTGAACTTCATTGTGAGAAATATAGATATATTATGACAAATTTAGAATTTTAATTTTTTCATAAAATTACAATTTATGAAATACTTAATACATTAGGAAGAAAAAATGTTATAAGTTTTATTCAATAATATGTAACTACTCAAGGTTAATGAAAAAAGACCAATATCAAGTGGTAAATATGCATCACTCACATTAGTAAAGTTAACAAACCACAATATTACATAACACGATGTCAGTTTCTAAAATTTGATTTTCAATTTTCGGCCATCTTCATGCACATCTATACTTATATTACACATTCTCGTATCTTCAACTACTCACTATAAAACAGATGATATTTGATGTGTTGGAACTCTACGAGTTCGATTCGTGAAATTGATTACTAAATTTACAAACATACATGTGGAGGGCTTCGAAAATGTGCACCTTGAGCGTTTTTAAAAATTTGAATTAGAATTTTAGTAAAGAAATTAAATAAGTTTTAACGTTTTAGCAATATAAATTTCTGGAAAATATTATTGCATTTAAATACATTTCACGTCACTGGAAATTTAAAAAAAATTTCAATACACCAACCTCTTTTTTCTCTAATTTTTTTTTTCTAAATTTATCAATTTTTTATAAATATTTTCTAAGTTGATTTGTCAATATATATTGTACAAATGACATTTAAACCATGAGCATTGTTTCAAAAAATTTAATCATCATGTGATTTCTTCTTATTATAAGTTATGAATAGTATTTTTCATATATATAAAAGCAACCTGATGCTCGTTGTTTGTTCATAATTAAGTCACAGATGTAGCCAAATACATAAATAGGTTTATGAATATTTCTATCATTTAATCGTTACGGTTGTTCATTGTGTTATGATGGTGAGTAAAATGATTGTAAGAAACTCATTTTAGTAAGTAATGGATGACAGAAATAGAATCTACAAGAAAATATAATACAAGAAAAGACAAAAGTGAATGCGTTGGATTTTATTAACAAATGTAGAAAGAATGCAAGAAATTTAGGTTGTTTACTAGTTAGTTCGTGAAGTTCTGCCTATAAATAGAGGATCGTTGCGTTCTAGCAAAGTCTTTACCTGCTTTCACCCTTTATGAAGTATGATAAACGAGTCTGTGTAGGAAACGTAATCTTCATCTGTAATATTAGCATTTTAATCTTAGAGGATAACTGAAACTTAATTAAGACTAGTGGCTCCTATTAAGACAACTCGAAAATCATTCTATGAGATATTACAGTTTGAAGGTGCTGTATGAATGTTTCCAGGGCTAAGAGACTGGTAATTGCCATTAGCTCTTTATTTTTAACCTGCAGTTAAAAAACTCCTCAAGGAAATCTGCAAATGACGAAATTTTGATCGAATTCGACATTTAGAATGTAACATTTTCTCTGGGACATCGTAGTATCGATAACATTTAGGTTAATTCGACTCTAGCCAGCTGTATACCTAGGGTAAAAAAAGTTTTGCCGTCCATATTAAGAGAATGTCAACAAAAAAACATTGTCTCGATAATAAAAAGAAAATGGAAATAACGTAGAAATTACCTTACTTTAATTTCTTATTGCACTTTAAACTTTATTTAACGCTACCAACAAAGATTTTCACATCCACATTACAATGATAACATGATTTGACAGAAAGATAGAATATGAATTATAGAATTTACTACAACAATTAAAAGTTTTATAATTATTTTTTGAAAATATCAATAATTATAGAACAAATGTACTGAGAATAATTATTTCATATAGAGGATTTTTTCGAATTTTAAGCGGCGTAAAGCTCCCCTCTTTGAGATAATAACAATAACATATTGTGGAAAACGTTGAAATTTTGATTCTTTATTAATTCACACCTAAATTTTGATTAACCTTTTACGAAGAGCACCATACGGAGAAACTCAACACGTGCAAAATTATAGCTCAGACTATGAGGGCTGTACAGTGAAACACGCAGTAGCAAGAATAAAATCAGGGGAAAAATTGTCTAAGGTTTTAAAATCAACACCTAACAGTTTGGTGTAACCATCTAACCCCACGGTACGAAAACACAAGAAAAATTAAAATGTCAACCTAGTCCACGTTGAGAATGGTGTGCTGGCACCATATCTGGGCCGTAAATAAATTTGAGAGTATTGCTTCATTTGATACAGCACTCAGCTTTATCAGGAGAAGGGGCAATAATGGTACAGCGCACACAGATATTGATAGCCTAATTGAGTTACCGGTCATCATAATTATCTGTGGCAAAATCTTGCTATCCAGCTATAAAATACCTGCTAGTATTAATTGAACACCATCTGTTTCCTGGTGTAAAACTATCACGCAACTAGATACATTAAAGATGCATCTGATGGATAGGAAAGTATGACAACGATCGATATGTAACAAAACCCTGCACCTACCCCAGTATTTGGAGGACAGATCTAAGTGCTGTCTGGACGAAACAGCATACACTTTTATCGTGACCAGCCGAACAACTTAACAGCCAATTGAATCATTCTGCCAAGATAGGCAGAATATAAGATCTATTTGCAGCTTCATCGGTTTGCTGGCTTCTAAAATGTAGAGACCCGAATTACGAGGCAAAACACAATTCCGCTGAGTCGGCATTACTCCACCATAATCCGTTTGATCCGACGACTTATACTACATTATCCATGAATACTGACATATAGCCACATTGATCTTTTCGCCGCTCTGAGAAGGCTCTCAAGGGGAAATACATTGGTGGGCCATCAACAAAGGTCCTTCATAATAACTCCCTACAGATCTAGTCTGTTATAACAACCATCAAAAGATTTCACTGGCAGCCTTATTTAGAACCTTTATTAAACAATAGCCTGTGCTGAGCCTTCATTTCATATACAAGAACCGCCATATGTGTATTAGAACCAGCAATGCAACTGGTTTATGTATAAACAATATATGCTGAATGAATGTAAGTGTTAATTATCCTTTAGAAATTTTGTTCAAGTAATTGAAGTACTGAATCATTTCGTAAGCAATATGTCAGTCTTTAACTGGCGTTAAGTCGATAATAATCGCGCTCTTTTCAATTAATGATTTTTCTTGCATTTTAGTTTCCTTTATTGCAAAATACCATTTTTTAAAACGGAATTGAAAGTTTACGAAAAAAAATTTCTCGAATTTCACAAAAATTATTATATTAACACAGAATCTAAAATGAGAGTTAGAAATTTATTTATTCATATTTAAATCTTCATCTGAAATATCTCAACATTATTCGAATATATGGGCACTATGCATAAAATAAAATCCTGCATTTAGGTGGCTAAAAAATCTGAAGAGTAAAGAAAGTGCTACAAGACATTTAAGTGTTCGATTGAAACTCATCTGAATAATAAAAGTATTTTCACGCGATGTAATTTCCGCTTGCAAGTTTGCATCTTGCTTCGCCATGATTTTGAAAACAAATTTGACATGTAATAGTATGGAACAACGAATGGTATAATTTTAAATAACATAGTGTACCTGGAAATGGCCGTTTCAAAGAATAGGAGGCGTTTTCAACCTCGGTGTGTATTTGGAGCACTATGCATCTCTAATGAAAAACAGAAATTCGAAAGATTCTTTATTGTAAAATATATAAACTATTGCCAAAGGACAATAAATAAACTATTTTACAAGCCTTTTAAATATTAGAAAAGGATTAAATACAAATGACAACTTAAAAATCAGAAATCTTTACATTCCCTGTCTGTGCGCCACGAGAACTGTCGTCGCTAATTTATCTAGTTTACGGCGGGCACTATTAAAAGAGGTACGTATCATTAAAAAAAGATTAAATACTCACAATAGTTAATTATCCAAATAACTTGTAAGTTCTAAGAATATAAATATATATCTCAAATAATCCCTTGTCATCACTTTAAGTACTTTAAATTTTATTCAGAACTGATTTCTTAAAGCAAGGATTTATTGTCCTACTTTCTTCAATAGACTGAAGTAGATTTTGAGTCAATTCTTCAATTTTAGATATCGATTGACTGAAATCTTCCATTAGTGTTGTTAAGTTCTTGATAAAAGTTTTCATTTCTTTGAACAATAAATCTTCTTCCCAAGCCTGAGGATTTTTTCAACCAGGATCCATCTTGGTTCAACAAATGAAAAATCGTTTCTCTCAACACTATTAGGACAATCTCGGCACATTCCCTGTAGTCACTGACGGCAGAGAATGTGTCGCAGTCCCTGAACATATACGAGAAAAACGTCCCTGAGGTTTAACTTTTAGTTAAAATCTAAAGTATTTGGCAGAAGAAGAGGTTGCATTTTCTTTATTTTCTAAGAAAGTGTCACACTCTGAAAAGAAGAAGATTGCAACATCTTTATGAAATGCAAAGCTAATGAAAAATCACTTCCGACTCGCTTTTGCACAAAGTAGCCTGATTCGTGACCCTGGTGGGCAATATATCGGCCACGTCACACCAGCAAGTGGAAGCGGTTGTGATATAGTCAAGTACATTCTTAAGTACAAGGAAGATAATGATGTTGGTATAAAGAAACTGGAATCAATTGGTGTTAAAGGTACAGTAACAAACATTTGATGGAAAAATGGTGTTATCCGCAACATATAGCATAAAATTCAGCGCCCGCAGCTGTGGTTCATATTCTTGCTTCACTTCAACGAGCTACTATTCAAACATTTATTTGAATATTTGGAAAGAGAGACTACGGGACCTGCGTCATTTTCTGGGAAAATAGGCCAACAACTCTAATTGTGAGAAATTGTTCATTATAAGTTAAGCCCCAAGTTGTTATTTCTATTTATATAATTAATTATTATGTTTTTGAGAACTGTTATACCAACATTACTCTCCCAGATGGGTAATTTATTTATATTAAAAATAAAAGCTGTTCTTTTATTCAAAAATATCAGTATTAATTTTTCTATCTATAATTTTTCTATCTAAATAGAGAAATTCTGCAAATAATTCATTATTATTTGTCTTTATAAGTTTTAAATAAATAGGATAGAAATTAATTTGTGGTTTTATATCTAAATCTTTATTGAAGACAATCAAATCATCAATATATCTATATAATAAACTAGAACTATTATTTATGAAATCTTTCTCACAAACTTTAGCAAAAATGTACGGACGTACTGCTGCATTTTGACGCATTCGCCATATTTTATTCTATACTATTGAAGAAAATTCATTGATCATATTATTAGTTTTTAAAACTCATCTGTGTTTAATGTTATTGAATTTTATGGAGGATATTTTTTTACCATTTAAAGTTCAGTCTTGTCGATGGGTTCGAACTATTTTCTAGCCATAAACCATACTTAAAACAAAATAAGATTTTTAAAATATTTTTCTCATGTTTTATTCAAGAAAGAAAGCCAATAAACATTTTCAGATCAATTTTTAAAAAATCGGGCATTTAAGGGATAAATCAACAGAGGATTCTGTAGTCGGTGGAGTCAAACCGAATTTCTTTCGTCTCGATACCAGAATAGATTTGTAACAAAGTTTGGACTTAAAACCAAAAAAATATTGGAAAGTTAGTGGAGTAATGGAGTTTCATTGAATATATCACTAGGCGAAGTGACGGCTTAACACATTGATCGCTAGAGACGAGATATCTCGTCCTTCAGGAATCTTCGCTGCGCACTAGAATTTGCCTTGCATAAGAAATTTATTAAGTTAAACATATTAATAAACGTCCGCAGAATACGTTCACCTCTTTCTTTTTTCATTTATAAATTGTCAAGAGCGAGCACGGTCACTTTTTGTCTTCTTTAGAACTTGCATCTAATTCTCCCATAGCGAGGAATGTGTTGAAACATGCAAGGGTATCATCCTCCATTCGAGAACATAGTTATCGGGCCAATAATAGGAATGGCACTTTTTGCAGTATTAGTTAACATCATTTCTGCCAGAGTAAACAAAATATGCGAAATTGTTTTGGACACAGCTTAGCCAATTTCTTTCCACGCCTACTCGTTGAGGCCGCGGTTCCCAGTGATATGATCTCGGGTTCCAGGTTCGAAACACGATTCCACTGAAAATCCGCCGTGTATGGGACATTAAATCATAAAGTACCACCTACTTCAATTCTGCTCACAATTACATTAAACACACACGTTAAATCATGCGTAGGGGGCCAAACGTTCTCCCGTTGGTATAGCGTGTTAGTTTGGAGAGGGGGTGCCAACTCAAATGTCGTCTGACCATGGTTAAAAATTACTAGGTTCGTCCTTAAGTAGCTCTCGTGTTGCTTCAAGATGGGCCGCTAATATAACTAAATTAACTGCCTACTTGTTTGTAAATAGTATTTTTGAAGCTGTAAAGCAGATTTAGATTTGATTCTTATAATTGCGTTTTCAGTTTTATTTACCCACATTTCAAATAATCTCGTTGCAATTTCCTTTCGCAGCATTAAGCTCATCTGACGGTATGATTCTATTTTACTCATCTTCATTCGCTTTCTCAAATTTTATGCATGTTTCCCTCACCTCAGAATGGACTCGCCTCTTGTCTGCCAATTTTCATCACCACTGCCACCGGTCTCTTGTTTAGTCTCACATCCCACTGGGTTTCGAAGAAGAATGTGATGAGCATCGGCATGCTCAGAAAAATCACAACCTGCTATAGTAAGTCACCCTACCCCATCTGAGTCGGTAGTGCTATTAATTAATTTCTAATCTCTTGAAAAACTTCGTAAAAAAGTTCAAAGCTGAGAAAAATTTATCTAACCTTATGGATATGGTTTTACCGAAAAAATGAAGGAAAAATAATAATTACGAATCAGAAACAAAGCTAATGTTTAATCCTAACTTAAAAGAAGCATTCGAATTGCTTTTTCAGAATGGATACAACACCTTAATTAATAGAAACCGATATCTTCTTTTTACCCTCAACTCGTTTGTCATTGTACCGCACGAATCGCCGCGTGCTCTTTCCGTACACCTTCACAGAGAACCCAGAGTCAATACTCTTCCGAACTTGGTATATGAAGAGAATTTTACCGAATTTACCGGATAATCAGAATTCATTGTTTATAATACCTAGGCATTTTATAGAATGGCAAATGCTATTTAGGTAAAGTATGATAAAAGGCAATGATAAACTTATTATTTAAAAGACGTGCATTCCTCAAAAATACGAATGTGATTTTGAAAAAATATGAGAGTGCCATTAAGAAACTTTTATTTAAAATACGTAAAGAAAATTGAAAGTTGTTCATTTCCAAATTTATGCCTCTCTTATTAAGAAAAACAAAATGGAATATGAATCTGCTTCTCGCATCAAAAAAAGAAATAATTTTATTTTGTATTGCACACAATTTTATTCCTTATAAAACTGAATCGCCGACGTATTTCATACTTTGCCTGTTTGTCATCTGGCATTCTATAGAATGCCTGGGATATGTGTGATATTTTAGGGGAACGCCGTGTTTTATGGGACACTTAACCCTTACGTCTCGCGCCCGTCATATTAATGTGTACCGAATCATAGCATTTTTATTCTTATAAACTAAAATTTAAACATTAATTGACTATATAATATGACACAAAAATTGCGTAGAATCCATAAGCACCTCAAGTATTCTATGCCTTCTTAGATTAATGAAAACGACATAACCTTTCCAAAACAGGAGGGGTCATCTTATTTGATACCAAAAAAAGGCGACCCTTAAGGGGTTAAGGAAAATTTAAAATAAAATTTATATTTTTAGTTGGAATGGGCTATAACTGTTTAAAACCTATCTTTGGACACTTTTCTTCAAGTTGATTATATTAAAACAAATTTATCTCAGCTAGAAAATTACATATGACAACTAATTTTTAGGTCGATAATTTATAATAATTTAAATATGTAGGGTAGTATGGGCCACACTAAAAAGCACAAAAGTTGAAATAAAAGCGAATAATGTTTTTTCGTCTACAAAGGATGTATTTAAATTCTGTAGCCAAATTACAATAAAAGAAGGAAATTTTCTCACATTTATAGAATAACATACAAACATTCTAAAGAATGCCGGCTTTCATACATTACCTGCAACGGATACTAGAGGAAACAAAATAGAAAGGAACTAATTCAATTCGAATCTAATCATGGCACACTAAAAATTAAATCCATCTGATAACAACATATTCCCCCAAAATGTTGACATCAGCTAGTTAGAGAGCAGAGAAAACAAAAGAACCAGAAGCTCACGAGACGCAATAATTATTCAATTTACTTTAAAAGAAAAACGTACGTGAATTTTAATAGGATATTTTCCTCATATTTCAATAAATGTGCGTCTGATTCGTTCTTTTAATTTTAGGTGTCTTTGGATTCTCACTCTGCATGGCGGGAATACTACTAGCCGGATGTGACGCCGTCATCAACATCCTCTGGTTTGTCCTATCCCTGTTCTCCTTAGGAATTGCCATTTCTGGAGTACTGATCTCGGGGGTGGACATGGCTCTTGCGTTCGCAGGTGAAAAGGAAATTATTCTTCCGAAATTATTTCTATAAAAATTTGTTTCCATTTGCTTCGGAACAATTTTGGAGAAATATCTGTTTGGATATAAACTTAACTACTGTATCGGGAACGACAGCGAAACCGGAGAATTTAAAAACGCCATCAAAGATACAAACTGATTTACAGTTGCATAAAACATATATGGTGTAATTATCCGCCAGATGGCGCTGCATACCTCACTCTACTCACGTGACTCTCTCTGGCAGTGTGTGTAGCAAGACGCACGATGTCCGGCTTTGTTGCACAGGCAAAATGTTTTCTTTTCTTTATGGAATGTAAATATCTGGAAATAATCAATTAGCCTTCATTAAGTAAATTGATAATCTTTCATGGAGACCAACTTTTATTTCAACCTGAAATGTCTTTTTTCTTTGGATTTAAAGAGATAAACAATTCAGGAAAACCCTTTAACAGAGGAAATTGAGCCTTTCCAAAGTCTTTATCGAAATGTTTATACAGCGAAATTATTCTCGAATTAAGATAGCCAGAAATATTTACTTTAAAAAAAATCTGTCCGAACTCCGGAAAGCGAAAGTAGATAATTTTGACCGGAGGCATAAGGAAAAGAAATTTCATTCCTCTGCCGTTTTCCACTTCTAATTTCATATGAGTTAGAGCTTTGAGGATGAGAGAGAGAAAAGGAAAGGAAAATGCAACTGATGAATGCTTTCCAACAAGGTGTCACACACTTAGGCTAAAAAATCAGTCGAAGTTAAGTATTTAAAATCACTTTTGAATTCTTAGCTTCTAAAGCATTGCAGTGCTGAAAACCCTTTAGTGCAAAAGTTGTTTGTTATGGTGAGGGGATAGTTGGCCTACTTAGAATGTTCTCTCTATCATCAAGAGTAAGGGAGTTGTTGATATATGAATATTTCCACCTTCAATATTTCCACCTTGAGAAGTGTTTAGCTTATTGTTCACTATGTTCCTCAAAAAGGAAAACTATTCAATTATACCTTAATTTTTTCCTTTACTTTAAATTGTGTTATTTTTACTTTTTTTCAGTTGCTGCAAACTTGCATGAAATAAGAATGTGGCCTTAAATATCGCTTCTTTTATGCTTCTTAGGATCTCTCATGGGTGTTTCCTCTATTGTAGCAGGAATCGAGAGCTTTTTAGTTCCTGTCATCACAGGATTGCTAACGACACATGTAAGTTCTACGCGGAATCGTGATGCTTATTACGAGTGAAATAAAACCAATTCCTATCATCCTTTCATCGTGTGTACACCTTTTAGATACTTAAAACCTCTCTATAACTATATTTTCTTTGATACCCCCGAAATTTCTATAAACTGAATGTATTTTGAATCTGCCAACAACGATAATCACTTTTTAGATGCACCTTTCTATAACGATAGGTTTAAGTCTTTACCAAAGCTGGTACAATAAAATCCCGATTTTTTTCCCTTGGAAAACGACCCCATGGTCCAAAATGTGAGATTGCACAATACCACCCATATCCCTGCACCTTGAATCAGAGTGACCGATTTTTTGAGAATGTGAGATAACAGGGGAATTGGAATGCGCGCAGATGTTTCTTGTCTCTCTTAGTCAGCTTTCCTTGGAGTTCGTTTCTGATGTGTTGAGGCCTGGAATCTACAATGACATTGCGTAGAACATTAGCATTTGAAGACATTACATAAATCATAAGCTTTATTATGAAATAAAATTACGCTTGCATGCCCTTTTCATTCATATTTTTATTGTCAGTAAAAATGTTAACTAAAATGTTTACTTTGCAGATCTCTAAAAAGCAAAAATATGCGCTTGCGTAAACATTGGCTGCGAAAATGATCAAACTGCCTATAATCATAAAGTGTCTAGAACAATATTTTTTCTAGCTCCCTACAATATCGTTATGGAAATGTTTTACTGTATTTTGAAAAACATAGGCATACAAGGAGTAAAGTTCTTTTATTTCTGGAATAGTATGGATATAATTTAATTGTATTCGATATTATAATCTGTAAATAATATCTACATACTGCAGTTATCTACAGTAAAACCCCCAATTAACCGACATTGTGGTAACCGAAACCCGAGTTATCCGAAATTCCTCTGAAATCGCAAATCAGAAAAACAGGTACCATATTGCACGGAAATAATCGCGAAGGCGAGACTTTTTTGCAATGATATCCCCACATATTTTCTTCTAAGCCTCAACAAGAAGGTCAGTGATTGATTATAGAATGCTAAAATTAAAATTAACGGTTATCAACAATAATAAATACGATATTGTTTACCAGTGCCTGTCAGGTAAGGAGGGTTCACTTGAATGAAGAGCTTAAATATAGCCTTCAAAGAGACTTTTGAATTTGTTTTCAACACCAAACATTTCAGAATTGCATACTGCAATCACACACAAAACAGTAACAGTTGTTCATGATCTAATCGAAATAATAGTTAGCAGATAAAATAGTTAAAAGAGCACTTTTTATTAGTGTACGAAAGAGCATAAATTCTTTATTTTTATTACTTTCTACTTTTTTTATTTTTAATTTATAATTCATCTTTGTAAATATTATGAATTTTGAAAAAAAATTCCAAAATCAATACCAGGTGACACCACCAATATAGAATAAAAATTTCACAAAATTAATCGATTTACTGACCATTATATTCTGAAAACAGTAAAATCGTGTATTGTCATCAAGGACACACGTTTACATAATTTCGAAACTCTTGCGCAGTGGTGGCGAACCTGTGACCCGCAGGTCAGACACGGACCCACGAAGGGTCTTTAGATGACCCACGAGTTGATTTTTATAAACTTATTTTTTATAGCATTAAAGAGAGAACAGACAGTCGAAAATATTAAAGAGTTGAAGCATAAATGTGAGAATTCCATTAGATTAAACTGAACGCCCACAGAGGGAGTAACTTTAAGGGGAAAATGGATCGGAATTAGGTCTAGAGCATTTTATTAAGTTTAGATCACATCAATTTTAACACAAATTATAACATGACAAAACGAAGAGACTTGAATTTAAATACAAGGCATTTATTTAAGATCTAGAGGGAGAATTTTACAGGGGGAAATTTTATACAAAAGGAAGATAATAAGGAGTTGAACAATTGACATGAATGTATAGTTTTGTTAACTAGATCATCTCAGGGATACACGTCAATGCGGGGTTAAAAATAGTTAATTGAGTTAGTGATATTCAGAAGGAAGAGATAATTGGGATACAGTTACCGTTGCATAGGTATTAACGTCGGGCGGCTTAACTGCGCATTGGCGCTGTGCGACGAAGCCTTCATATCATAGAAAAGAGGGAATGAGAGAGAGTTGCTGATGTGCGACCCTCTTTGCATGCTCCCCTCAGTTTTGTGCGTAAAAAAAGGGCGCTGTTCATAACGTATCATGAACAGGACTTCTGGTGCCATCTATCATATCTGATAATCTATTTTCAAAATTATTATTATGGTGCGATTAAATTATGCTTATTGGTAATATCCTACATAAATATCTAATATCGAATTAATAAAAAAATATTTCCGAGTGGATGTTGGCTAACCGATTTTCCATCGTATCATTGCACTACACCTGTGTATTCCTCATGACAGACGTTCATAGACTTGGCGCGCATATTCGTTCCATGGTAGAACGGGGGTGTACCAGTACGCAATGTTAAACTAATAGGCAGCCTTGGCGTGCGAGTGTAGAAATGATTAATAATAGAATTTCATTCTTATTTTTTATTATTATTCCAAATTATTAGTATCATGTTTGCCACACCCAACCCTTTTTGCGAATGCGCCGCTCACTTAAACTTTCCCAATCGGCGGTACATACGCTGTACCGGGAATTCTTTTTCCTTTTACTTCGGCTCTGGTACAACTGCTGTACCGAGCAATCGAGTGACATTTCTTGCCCACCTTTCTCCTGGAAGGAACTGTCAAACTATTCATGTTTATAATGATATTCACGTTTGTAACCCATTTTGTTAATAATAAGATATAATTGCCTACTTCTTTTAAATGTTAATTAACGCAATACATATATTTCAGTTATGATAAATTTCTTAATTTTTAATACTAAATAATTGTTTATACAGTTTCTTAAGGAACTTGAAAATATTTGACTGGATTGAGAACAGATTATAAAAAAAATTCTAAAACTATTTAAAAACAGAAATAAAACTGCCTACAGTATTATTAATTTCTGTATAATGCTTTTTCTTATATTTAAACCCTTTTATTATATACAAGCCCTTTTTCCATATACGATTATTATTAAACATCCCATTTAGATACATTTTACACCCTTAGTACCTGAAATGCTATACTTTAAACTCAACTAGAAAATCTATTTTAAATTTAGAATTTACATTTAAAAAAGAAATTTTGCATATAGCAAAATACATAAAAATTATAATAACAAAATATGTATTTCAAATCGGTAAATTCAATCAAATAAAAGTGGGTGAAAAGAATTTAGAAAAAAATTATTGAGACATATTTAGCAAGATCTAAAGACCTTTCTAACATGACCGTAATAACATGGGAACGTTTACTGTCCACAAATGGCAGCTCTTCCCCTCACCCCGTTGTAAAATGAAGGCCTTAGCAATACTGCATGGGGTGACAATGGGGATACTGGTGTTTCTATTGGGCGAAATAAATGTTCTCCTCGATAGAAAAAATCAGCCGAAAGAAGCAGATATTTTCTATCGATCTGTGCCGAGTCTTAGAGGTTAAGTGACCCACGGTCTCGTATTAGAAAAATAATGAACAAAATTATACCCACTTCCCGAAAAGGCTCCCTGTCACTGCTCTAGCACATCAGGAAGCGAGAGAAAATTCGATTCCGAAATCCCATCTTTGCAAATATGAGTTTAAAAACCTTTTTTACCTTTTTAGAACACTCTCTCCGAATGGCAGACGGTTTTCTGGCTGAATCTGCTGTTTCTCGGCAGCAGCGGGCTCGTGTACCTGCTCTTCGGTTCGGCGGAGGTGCAGCCCTGGATCTAACCCGATCCTCAACATTCCACTGAAGCCACAAATGAAGAGAGAAGACATTCTGTCAGGCGCCTCAAACCACAAATAGAAATGAGAGAAAAGCTAGCTGGAGATAAGATTTAATACGTTTAACCTGGCTTGTGACGCTATTTTTGATATTAACCCTTAAAGGCTCTGTGCTGCCTTTAATACCCAATTTAGGAGTCCAAAATCTTGAGAATAAGACTGAAGTTCAAATGACTGTTGATGTCAATAGCAGACATGTTGAAAATGTAATTAAATCAATGGACAAAATGCAGATGGAAAACTGACTGATATTAAAAAAATAAAAATAAATTGATGATTTTCACTTGAGGCTGCATCTTCTAGCTTTGTACACTTTAGTTTATTTATAATAATATCCATATGGGCTGGTAAACGAAAGTAAAAGTCGATATCTTTTGAATATACCAGGAATTAAACGAAATGGTTCAATTTATTTATCAAACGGTCTAACCCTTAGAGCGCCTGCACACACATGTATAATACATAAACACATTCTCTTTTATTATTAGTCGTGATATGAGTGTGATCAAAAATGAAATTATGCACAGTTGCTCTGTCTGAGGCAAAGCAATGAACAAATGTAAAGAAAAAACTTAAAATTTTCTAAAAATGGAAGATCACATTAATGTAGTTGAAATTGAATCGACCAATAAATCCATTTAATCAGGGGAATCGATCACAAATCTTGGCCTGAAATGAAGCTTTTAAAAGAGAATAAATGTTAATAAATGCTCGTTAGTAACAGCTATGAATAATATTACACCACTAATTATAAAAGAATTCTTTCGGTATAAATATTCAAATTGCTTGAAGAAAGCCCCGTTGTTTATTGAACATGCTATAAAGATTGTATAAGCGTATTTCTTAGGAACTGTGCAGTAAAGAAATTAGACTTTTCAAAACTCGTGGCAGGAGGTAATAGAACGTAAAGACAAATTACCATCTAATGTATACTCGGAGCTCAACCGATGAGGTGCTTTCCAGAAATCTGTCCCATGCTGTATTGTAAACACGTTTCCTTGGGCAATTTTGAAAGAATTGTAGGGAGGGTGAAGAGAATGCGACTGATTACAGTCATTCCAAAAAGGCTAGATTAGGTTAAAAGCAGTCTATTTTAGGTGTTTAAAATTTCTTTTCAGCCCAAATTTTCCAAGCAACATTT
This sequence comes from Araneus ventricosus, assembly GCA_013235015.1. Classification (NCBI taxonomy): domain Eukaryota; kingdom Metazoa; phylum Arthropoda; class Arachnida; order Araneae; family Araneidae; genus Araneus; species Araneus ventricosus. The sequence continues at coordinate 16,374 of BGPR01006333.1, read as the reverse complement.
GACTGACTTTCATTACAAAAGTTTTTTCGTTATGATGAGGCAATACTTTATCTAATTTGAATGAGCAGATGAATTTGACTTCGAGGTATTTTGTGCTCCAATTTTCCGGATCTGGATTTTTTCACAACGTTTTGGACAGTTTTTGTTTTGATCGAAAAAATAAAAGTTTCTTTCATTCTTGATTTTGTTTCGATTGCATTGTTTCCGTTTAGACACAAAAGCACATCTTCTCGTAACTAATGTCAAAGTGCTACAGAACTTTGAAGAAATGTGCTATACCATGAGCTTAAGAATGCATTTTTTTGCACTCCCAAATTGAGTATTTTCCGGAAAGACTTCATGTAGTGACCAGTGGCGGCTTTTTAGCTCAGAAATATGCTGTGCTGCTAAGAGTATACAGACCTAAGTTGTCGGAAATTTTGTGCAGAATATTTAGGTATATAATGACGATAGGCTAAAAATTGATAGTGTTTGCGTGATAAGCAGAAAACTGGGTAAAAAAATTTCATGCTTTTAGGCTATAAATAAAATTCCTACAAAAAGTTTGATGGTGAACCACAGATTTGTAATCAGCACCCCAGCAAAAATGAAGGAGTAAAAAATTACAAATACGCCAGATTTTGATTTCAGAACTATTTAATGATTGGTGAAACTGAAAAGAAGCCAAATGAGGAAAGCAAAGGCGGAAGTCCCGCCAAAAACGAGAGCTGTGAAATTCGCAGCTCGAGGGTTCTATGTCAAAGAGAGAAAAGGTTGCTTTTTTCTCCGACAAAGCAGTCCGCGTTGCTCAGTGCTCGAATTTTGCTCCTTAGGGGGGCAGAACTCTATGAACTCTGGTGGGTCTCTCTCTTTATTCTTGATTGATTTTCCGTTTTAATTTTTTGTTTTTTTACTATTTTGCCATTTTCGTTTATCATTGAACTCTCAAAGTGGAAAAGAATGCCAGTCAGAATAAAAAAGAAATTACAAGCTTCTAAAACAATTTCGGGGGAGTGGGTCTTCAGATCTAATGGACGAGTCGCCAATAGTACTGAGTTATGAAATGGGTGAGATATTTGAAGAAAATATAAAATACACGAAAAACGATAACAAGGACATTGGGATGTGAATATGTTGGAGCTTAAAAAAACAATGAACTGGTTTCCAAATATGTAGAAGATAAGCATTCCTTTGAAGATAATGTAAAATAAATTTGCATAACTTTTTAATAATTTTTTAAATATATATATTGTAACAATAAACACAGCACCCCGACCTGCCAAAGCACACGGGAAATCTGAATGACAGTCGTTGCAATAGAAACGAGTACTGAGGTTGGGTCCTAATGGCCAACACAGCCGCACGGCCCTTCCCCTCCCGTAGGATTATTGTACTATAACTGGAAGGGGGACTGCTCCCCCCCCATTCATGTAACCCTTGGCGGGCGAGCCCCTTCATATGAAACCTGAGCCACTCATCCACATTTCTTGGTGCCCACATCAGTAGGGTATATATATATATTGTAAGTAAATTTTAGTACAATAATGAATATATTGTAAATTGTTGTTACGACAATTTTTAAATATCTGAAAAACGAAATTTTAAATTCCGCAATTGAAAAAAATCTTGCGTGATACAGAAAAATGGATATTTTATTTAAAGTCTTCATGACAGATTTCATTCAATTTATATAAATTTATGTAAACACCAATCAAAAAGTTAAATATCGCCGACCTGTATTGGCCGTTTTTTGGTCTAATTGCAATGGACTATAAAGAACAAAAGTATTCCATTTGCCAAAGAGTAAATTGTAGCCTAGAGAAATACCCCTGCATCTTTGATATCAACCGAGAATAAAGTCATTTTATGTTAAATAAATCAAAATTTTTCCATTAAGACCATTCAACAGTTAAAATTTTTTTTAAAGTTTGAAAGTAAAATAATTGTATTACTTCTTGACAACCTTTTTCCATGATAAAAAAATTGAAATTACATTTTATTTTGAATTATTTTTTATTTTGAGGACAAAATTATTCTGCAAAAAAATGTTTAGGATGATTTCTTCCAGAATATCCGAAACTGAATTTTAGAAGAGTAATTAATTTATTTTTCGTTTTATTGTATTTCAATAGTTTAAAAACAATAAAAGGATTGCATTCCTATATTCATGCATTGCAAAAACTATTTTTTTATAATTGAATTTTTTTAAAATCGCTCTTCTCTGAAATTATCACCCAGCGTTCTAGATATTCAATGCAATCTATTTAAATCCTAAGGGTAACTGAAGAAACCTCTGATTGCGAAAATTTTTATGTATAAACAAAAAATAATCTTTATAAGTTTTCTAACAGGATTACTTTCAATTACGTTTATTGGACTTATCAGTGGTTGCTCTTCAGCTTAGAAAAAAGGAAAAACACAACAACAAAATTTTCTCAAAGCTACCGCACATACTCTAAAACGCGCTAATGTCTCTCGTTTCGGTTTCATTTAATTTGTTTTTCCAAAAATGATGTCCTTGGTAAAGATAGGAAGTGCAAAGGTTTCTACTTTTCGAGTTATCATTTGCATTTAATCCTTTTCTACTCTTTAAAAGACATGTAAAATATTTTTATTTTCTTTTAGTAAACACTTTCAATGAAGAATCTTTTGAATCTCTGCTTTCGAATAAAGATACATGATGCTCCAAACACACACCGAGGTTGAAAGTGCCTCCAAAGCTGTGAAATGGACATTTCAAGGTATATTATGTTGTTTCAAAATATACTTTGCGTTGTTCCATACTATTACATGTATAATATGTTTCGGAAATCATGGCGAAGCAAAATGCAAACGTGCAAGTGGTACTTACATCTCGTGAAGATATGTTTACGAGTCAGATGAGTTTCAACAGAACAATTAAATGTCTAGTGGCACTTTATTTTCTCTTTATATTTTTAAGCCAGAATTAATGCAGTGAACTGAAATCAGAAATGTAGTTTAAGCATGGTGCACATGATTTCGAATAATATTGAAGCATTTCAGATGAGGATTTAAATGTAAATAAATCAAACGAAACTGCTTTTCTAACTTTCCATTTTAAATACTATGCTACTATGTTTATTTTTGTGAAATCCGAAAAGTGTTTTTCCTAAACAGTCAACTGCCAATTTAAAAAAATGGTGTTTTGTCATAAAGGAAATTAAAACTCAAGAATATTCATCAATTGAAAAGAGCGCAATTATTCTCGACTTAACGCTAGTTTGAGTCTGACATTTTGCTTACGAAATAATTCAGTAAGTATTACTTTAACAAAACTTCATTAGAATCATCCACACTTGCCTCAATTTTCCAGACATAACTTATACAATAACCTTTTCCTTACGGGAGGTACCCGCTGCACCAGACACAAGTGAGAATTTCACTCCCCGCATTCAAAGCAGTTCTTCTGGTTTAAGTCCCCGTAGCTTAAATGCTAAAGGAAGTAGAAATAAACATTAGTGTAAATGAACGTGCTTTGAGAGCTCTACCACTATTTTATTCAATCTTTCTTTATATACAATTTTTTCCCACTTGACTGAAATGCATCCACTTTGTGAATAAAATTCCTCTTGTTTACAGTTTGGTCTTTATGTCCAGTCTGGTAAACGAAAGTTAATATCGAGAACAAAGGGCTTCCATTCAGAGCCGGCCCGAACGAAATCGGGGCCTGGAGAAAAGTTGATTTGTGGGGCCTTGAAACTGATTTCGTAAAACAAAATAATTTATTGCATTAGGATTTTATGATTAGGATTTTTTCACGGATGTCATACGGCGTAATTTGATTATCGCGAGTTTGATTTTTCAATAACTGTTAATTATATATTTAGTCAGTTTGTTGGAAAATTTTGCAAGGGAGTTCCTAATGTTTTCAGCAATATTCTTTCTTTTTCTATGTTTTTCTAAATTTAACAGATCCACACAAGTATTTCCTTCTGGCATCTCTGTCTCTAGACATGTCCGAAATTGTCCACAAATAATATAAAGAAATTAATATAAATTTTTCAGTAGTATGACTACAACAAAAAAACAATGAAATATATTATGTAGAAATTTTCAGTAAAATATTATATTAAACATTTGTCTTCCCTTTAATTAGGAATATTTTATTTATTTCCCCACCAAACGTACGATGTACTATCATCCGTTACAACGCAAGCATAATGAAACACATTGTGTTTACTTTTCTTATTCAGTTTCGGCTATGTAGTGAGATTCAAAGCCCCAAACCTTGCCTTTGATTGGTCGACCTGAAATGTGCACAAATCGCGTTATATTCAAATGCATGTATAATCGGATTAAAATAAAAAATTAGAACGCACTTCTAATTTGCAAAATCAGTCAGCTGCGCGGGGCCTTTAGAAAATGCGGAGTATAATTCGGTCGCACCGTTCGCACAGCCCTCCGGCCGGCCCTGCTTCTATTTATTTCTGATTTTGAGGTTTCAGCGCCATCTGTTAAGTCTATGACTGTATTCTATTTTGGAACAGGTAGGAAGAAAAACAATTATCAGAATTATACGTTTCAATCATTCGACAGCAGGAGAAACGATGTTAAAATTGGAGAAAAATGTGTATTCCAACTTAATTGGTATCATATGGACCAGCTTTCTGTTTTGTTTATTTACATTAAGAAACTTAAATTTCCTAATTCCTGTGTAATGCTAAATCAATGGAATTTTCAAAGCGGAAGTCAAAAAGTAAGGCAAATAAAATTAAGGTTTTTAATGTAAGTAAACAAAGAAAACTCGTCCTTAAGAAATAATGCATACAGAAGAAGTACCAGAGATCTCAATCCGGATCTCGATAAATGACAGAGACGCCCCGAGCCTCTATCCGCAAAACTAGCCACTTTGTATTCTGCCTTTTTGAATGGAAAGCCAAGGTTTTATTGCCATAATAGTGTGAAGTGTAAGTGGTCCGATGTCCTTCTGGGAAAGGAAAGGTAAATTTTATAAGTGTATATAAACTTTTCTCAAAGACTTGTAATGACTGGCTCAATAAGCATTTGAATTTTTTTTTGTAAATATCTTTTTTATAACATTAATTTATTATTACATTTAATGTTATTCATCTTGTAATTTTATTGGCAACAGTGTAAAAGATTGATGATATTATGTTTTGACTTTGTGATTGTGATTTTAGTTGCAGATAGATTGTAGAAAATCTAAAAAATAAAAACTGTCTGAAATGGAGGATTCGCATTTCTTATTTGATATGCTAAACAAATTCTTTGTTGCTTCTACCATTTTTAAAATAAAAAAGCCAAAATAAGATGACGACCGTTCCTGTGAATAAATAAAATATTGAAAGCCGACAGGAACAAAAGTGGAACTGATCTGCTTAAGGTGAGTGTGTATAGACAGACCGGAAATATTGTTTCATTAAGTAGAGGCTCAATTCTAATAGCAGTAACAGCGCCAAAGAAACGAATTTAACTATTTAATTTTTCAAGTGGATCCCAAACTTGTTGAAAATATGTGGAATATCAAAAGAAGCGATAGACAAACTAAATATTCGGAATCTAAAACTAGACCTTTGAATTTATTAAAAAAAAGTGAAAATACAAGAATTCAACGTTGAAGCACTGGAATTGAAATATGTGATTTAAAGTCGAGTCCGTTGTTACCAAAATTAAGATCAGTAGGTACTTTAAAAGATTCTGAAAATACTGGAACAGCATTTCTTTAGAATCCTTCATTTTCCAAACATAGCTTATACATTAAAGGAAGTAAATTAGATGTGAAGGAACGTGAATTGAGAGCTCTACCACTATTTTCATTCATTCTTTTTTTATATATAATTTTTTTCATTTAAACTATCTGTCAGGAACTGTTTGTTTAATTTTTTTTTATATTTAAAGCTTGGTCTTTTATGTCCGAGCTGGTAAACGAAATTTAAAATTGACGTCGTTATTTTTTGAAGGGATTAGGAAGTAAACAAAGTGGTTCCATTAACTTCTGATTCTGAGGTATTAGCGCCATCTGTTATCTTTATGAATGTATCCTATTTGAAGACAAGTAGGAGAGAGAACAATAATCAGAATAATACATTTCAAATGTTGGACAACAGGGGAAACGATATTAAAATTGGAGAAAAAATTTTATGCCAACTTAATTGGTATCTTATGGTACATACAAATTAATCTCAAAAATTAAAATATAGTGAAAACTCTGGATATGTTGAGCAGCACACTCACTTCTTATCGCAACATTCAATGTGAAGGACGTTCTGATGATCGCAATATGCATAATTGTCAAAGCATTTTTCAGCATTATTAAATAAGAGAGACAACGTAAATGGAATTTTAATGTTCAAAGAAGGGAGATGGAATACAAAAATAGTTAAAATCTATAGTTTATGAAATTTCAGACCACCAATAATATGGCATTAAAATTTAAGAGTGAAAAATGTAATTGAAATGACTCAGTTTTCATGCAGTTTCTTTATTTTATATACTTTTTCGCAGTATAGACTTAGCTGTCACGTTCGTATTAGCATTGTCTATGTATTGATGCATGCATGCAGATTTTTTTCAGAAACGATTTAATGCATACTTTCTACTTTCTTCAAGTTTTAACTTTCATCACCTTGTTAATCTAGTATTCAAGGTGATTCAAACTAAATGCTTATATATAAACTAATAAAGGATACTTATAATAAAATCTAATACTATAATTATTGTTCCTTTCCGCGTAATTTGTGTGGTGTATTAAATCTTTAGGGTTAACAGCTTTTTATTTTTTTATTATAATGTCCATATTTTCCTCATTAAAGACCTTTCAAAGACCGTATTTCTAATGCGATTATACATTTAGGATTATTTTGCTTCACACAAATATCGTTACTCGTGCATTTTCAATGTTATAGCTATGATAAATATAATTAAATTGAAGCTAAATCAAGGTGATTGAAATTCGAAATTTTAGCGTTTTTCCTTAATTAATTCTCAGATTATTATAACGAGAAAATTATTTTTATACCATCTTAAAATTTAAAAAAAATGCTTTTCAGTGACGCTAATATGATTCACATTCGATATTTTTGTCTTACTTATTCTTTTTACTAAATTAGTTTTATATATAATTTTGTAGCAATGCTTTTACAGGTGTAATGAAATTCAAATTAAATTCACTGCTTCAACAGACGGTTGAGAAATAATATTTCGGGCATGATTAGAGTGGACACCCAGAATATATATATATATATATATATATATATATATATATATATATATATANATATATATATATATATATATATATATATATATATATATATATATATGTATGTATGTATATATATATACATAAAAAATAGATTATGGTGGGAAAATTTTTTTATAGAATACTACAACACTATATATCCTTATGGACTTAATGTATTGTATTTTGGGAAAAACATTCTGCAAGTTTTAAAAGGTAATGAATCTCATTACTTTTATAAAGTAGAAGCTTCTACTATAGAAAAAAGGCATGGTAAATCTAGTATAGCTAGACACAAGAGAGATAATAGAGAACTTAAGATTATTAATGAAGAATTATTGGTATTGTGTAAGAATTTTGATAAAGATTTTGATATAAAAAAGATTAAACGATATATGTTTGGATTAAATAAAAAAGAAATAAAAGCTAGCAGGGAATTAATTATGAATAATAAGACAGACTCGCATGGATGGGATTTGATTAGAGATATCTTCAAATTTATTTATAAAAAAATTTAATTTATCACATAACACTTTTAATAAGAAAGACATTGAATATTGTACTTTCCTTTTTGTGAACAAAAAGTATGACAAAGGAAATTTTCTGCTATATTAGATAAACATATTAATTGCTTCCCTATAAAAAATATTAAAATTAAACGTGCATTTAAATATAACACACAATTAGGCAGAATCATTTTTAACTATAATAATATAAAAGAAAGTAATACGAGTGATGATTGCAAGTGTTTAAATTATAATGATTTCCTGAATAAAGATCATGGACATGTAATTACTGGAGATTTGAATATTGTTGGAAATGAAAAACTTAGAGAATTAATGAGTAAAGGTACAAAGCATCGAATGGCTATATCTAATAGTAATGAAATTATTAAAAATCAAATTAAAAAAGATATTGAGCAATTTATATTAAATATGGCAATAAAATATAGTCTGCCTCTAGAGGCATTTAATGAATATAGACATAAAATATTATTAGATCTTTTTAACTATAATTTTAAATCTAATGATTTTATTAGATATCCTGATATTAAAAAACATATTAAAGAATTGCAAACAGATTTTGTAATAGTTTATATAGACAAAGTGCCCAGTAATTTTGCTATAATTTGTAAATATTTTTACAAAACATACTTAATGATCATATTATTAATAGTGATATTTATAAAGAGACAAAATTAGTTGAAAGAGAAATTTCTAATAGAATTCAAGCCTTCCATAAAAAATTGGGAATTAATTATATTAAAAAAGTTTATCCTCACATCTTTCTTACACCAAAATTTCACAAGAGTCCTCTTAAATTTAGAAGTGTTACTAATGGTTGCAATACTTATATTACGAAATCAGGTAAACTCTTGCAAAAATACATACAGACAGTGATAGAGAATTTAAATAAGCAAAAAGATACAATTATAGTGAATAATAGTGTAGAGATATTAAATGTAATTAAAGATGTAGAAATAACTAGTGTACATACTTTTGACTTCCAGGATTTATTTAATAGTATAGATATTGATGATTTAACTAATGCACTAGTAAATATACATAAAGATTATGATCTTAGAAAAGATATTAACATTAATAATTTTAAAAATCTTATTAATCTTGTTCTAAAAGAAAATTATATCTTTTTTGATAATAAGATTTTCCATCAAATTAAAGGATTACCTCAAGGGGGCCCAGCTAGTAATAGTTTAGCAAATATTTATCTTCACTACATTGAGAAAGATTTGAATAATTATAGCTATAGTATATTATTCCGCTATATAGATGATTTAATACTATTCAATAAAGAAATTGGCCTTAAGCCACATATTGACTTTTATCCTGATTATTTAAAACTTATAAAAACTAATGGCAATGAATTAGCTGCAGAATTTTTAGATCTAGATATTAAAATCATAGATAATAAATTAGTAACAGATATCTTTGATAAAAGAAATGCATTTAATTTTCAAATTAATAAATTCCCTTTCTGGAATAGTAATCTTAGCATTTCTGTCTTCAAGAATTTAGTAAAAAATTATATAATTAGAAATAATAATTTAGTAACAGACATTGATATTAGAATTAAGAACATAAGAAATTTTTACTCCATTGCCCAGGATTATGGATTTCCTATAGGTTTTCTAAGAGCATATATAGATAGGAAATATTTAGGTCATTTAAAATAAATCACTCATATTGGTTTATAAAAAAATATTTTTATTTATTTGTTAGTGGGATAGTGTTTTCACTCATTCTACTCTTATTGTGTAGTTTTATTCAAATTTGGCTATTGATTTATTTGTTTCAGATTTATTACATAGATGGCGCCAGGATATTTCAGGTGAAAAATTCCTTTTTAATAGACATTTTTAACTTTTTTCTAATATTTTCTAGATAACTAAATGTATTACAATTTTTAATATAGTTTTGAGAATTTTAATATAGGTATCTTAATAATTCATGATATCAAAAATTAATTATATTATTTATTCAATTATGTTGGGAACCGCATATTTTAATGTGACATTTTATTTTTCTTGTAACCTGTTCCAAAAGAATTATACATAACTTTATTCTCTTTTTCCGCACTCAATTTTATGAAATATCCAGATTTCTCACTTTTATCTGGACAAAGCGCAATACCACAAAAGTTAGGCAGAGCAGTTAAAGAAATATGTGTTTCTGAATAATTTTCCTTCATTATATTAAAATAAAATTATCGAATTACTTCGCTAATACAATATCGGAATGTTGAACCTTGCTCTGCTTTTAAGAAAACTTATCTACCACAGAATCCGCAAGAAAGAAATTCCGAATTGTAATCCGAAGAGGAAAAAAAACTACATTTGTGTGTGTGTGTTGAAAATTGAAACATTCTTGTTTATAAAGTTGTGCTCCAGATTGTACACGAGCACTTGCTTAAATAAACACTACCCTAAATGAAGAAAGAGTTCAAAATTATAAAATTTTTAATCATATACGAAAAATATTTTTTTAGAAAAAGTGGCAAAATTAATAATAATATATATTGAAATAAACATAATGAAGAAAGGAAATTTCTTCAGAACTTTTTTTGAAGAATTTATTCTAAGACATTTGCAAAATTATTTCATTTTACTCATTATGTGATATTTATACCGCTTTACTTCAATCCAAAGAGCCAAATCCTGTTTTCTGAGAGACTGTAGCGCTTTTAGTGCAAACAAAATAAGAATTATATTAACGCTAAAATTTGGCTTCTGTAAACTGATTATTCTACATTTTTTAAAACTTTTATACATCTTTTTGTTATATGTATAAAATATTTTTTTAATTTATGAATATTTCAGTTATCATCAGGCAGACTGTAAATTAGAAAATAATCTAGAAGCCTCGAAACTAGCGAGTTTATGACTACCACGTTGCTTTGACATAAGCGAAATCACCATGTACGCTATAACATGTATATAACGGAAACAATGCTTCCGTTATTTACATGTTTGAAGAATGGGAGAATATTCAATAACTTTCAGAATAAATAATTGATTTTTCAAACAAAATGAATATGAAAGATAAGTAAATGAGATATTATTTAATTTCATTGCCAAATCGATGGTAATATTTTTCTGAATTACTTTATAAAAATAAATTTCATCTGAATACACTGAGTTACTACTATCTGTGGAGATACCAAATTTGACACGGTAGTCACGATTCGTTGGCCATCAAATTCAGCTGCTGATTAATTTTTAAGATGATTTTTTTAGATTTAAAATTACAGCCATTCAAAAACTTTCGTTCCTTAGATGTAAATAAATTAAAATTACTTTCGAGTAATCAAGCGGAACATCGTAAATTAAAATTTACTTGGCCTTTGGACAGTCTTTCAACAATAGAAAAGCCATCGACAGTGAATTAGTGTTAAAAACATAAAGAAAATATTTTGCTGTATAACTGAACGTAAGTACCATAAATTTACATTTAGAATAATCATCACATATTAGGAAAAGGAGAAGGGATGTAATTTTTGTATTTGCGCCTCCCAAAAAAAAACATATCTTAGATGTTCGCTAATATTTTGACCGCAAGATCTCCCATAGCTATAACTTATTATGAATTTTTTTAACCAACGACACAACTCTCAATTGAGACATACTTATTCAAAATGCTTGAACAACGTTTGTGTGTTTGTATAACCTCAACTGCGAGAATTCTAAACATATAAGTTTGAAGAACTCGATTTTTATTTTCTGGTCGAAGAAATATGTTGTCTTGTGATGTTGAAATTATATGAAATTGTGCCTATCACTTGGAAGACATCAAAAACCAGTATTTAAAGTCTTCGTTATTTGAACTGAAATTGTTGTATGTCTGCCATAGTTGTAGCCATGAGTATCGAAACCCTCGTGAAACATTTCAAGACCAGAAACAGCGGAAAGTCTGTAAACACTGTGGTCAAATAACAGCTGAATATATTCAAACATATAGAAGAAAGCAGTGAGTCAACATTTTTTTTTAAACAATAGAGAATTTTTTAGATACAAATTTCGGATACGCTGAAAAATTGGGAAAATAATTTTGAAATAAGTAATTTTTAAGGATGTTACTAAAAATTGAAAGAAATGCCAGAGATAGATTTTTTAATAGATAGCATCATCTGCAGGTACCATACCTCCGACAATGAAACATTTTTTACGCTATATTGAATTCTATTCGATTTAATGTAATTTAGAGGGAGTAGAAACAAATACTTATGTTTTTTTATTTAGAACATTTTTAAGTATGGGAGAGAACAATCGGTGGGAATATGAAATATTTTAAAACCTTTGATAATTAACTTGGATTTGAAAAAAAGTGAAATGAAATAAAAATGTTGAATATCACAGAAATTTTTTTTCAATTTTTCGAAATTTTAATTCTTGCGAAAATTAGACAAGTGAAAAACGGAAATTTTTTTGAATTTAACTGGTTCCGGGACATAAAGGATTTAACGTTTCCGCCCTATGATGCATTTACAAGTTGATATTTATATGACCTCTACATTTTAATACAAATGTAGTGGTGATTAATATAAAAAAGTTTTCATCGAATACTTACATTTTATGAATAAGATTAATAACATATTTAAACATTAAAACCAGTCACTATAGATCTCTGATAATGGCCAAGAATTGCTAAAACTTTTTGAGAATGAATAAGATAGCATTGAGTTAGCCAGGATTAGTGGTTAATTAGTAATTTCGTTACTGAACACTTCAATTAATGTATGTCTTCAGTAAATTAAATCAAATTCACGAGAAGCCAGCGCCCAAAACCAGATAACATAAACCAATTAATAAACTAAAAGTGGAACAAAGAAAAGGAATAAAAGTCCAAAACAGAAAAAGGTTCTACAGAAGGAAAGTTTAACTCGACAGTATCAGTAAATAACTTTTAATTCATAGGTACAGTACCTGCTAAGAATAATTTCCATTATTTATATTAAAAATTGATATGAGAATAATATATATTAATTTTAATCACTCCCAATATTTATATTAAAAATTTATATGAATTATTTATTGTAATCTTGAACAAATGCAAATAATTAAATATAATAAGAAACCATAAATCAATTTAAAGGAGATTGTTTAATTTTTAATTACAAATCATAATTATCAATTTTAAAAGTAATATTTCTCCCAATATTTATATTGAAATGATATGAAATATTTATATTGAATTGATATGAAATATTAATTCTAATCCTGAACTAATGCAAATAATTAAATGTCGTTAGAAATCAGATATTAATTTAAATGAGTTTGGTTAATTTTAAATTACAAATTATAATTATTAATTCTAAAAGCAATAGTAAAATATTTAAAAAATGCAATGATCATTAATATAATTAATAATACTATTAAAATTATAATAATGTTAATATTACCTTTGTGGAATAAAATTATTCTTGCAATTATACAAGCACTTGTTCATACCCAATTCGAGTGTGTTGACTTCAAATCGGAAGAAAGCTTTTATTTATAAGCTATAGATATTTTCAACGCACGGTTTTCAATATTTTTTTAATTTTTAGGTTTACAAATAATATATAAGCTTATAAATAATGTAAATAAAACACATAATATAGGCAATAATAAATAAAACACATGAAATAGGCAAAAACTCACAAATGCAGAGCAATTGACATAATGCAGACAAAAATTTGCACTTATAACTCATGTGCAGTGGCGGCTCGTCCATTAGGGCTGCAGAGCTGCATCCCCCTGAAATTATTTTAAAATTTTATTTTTGTTTTTATTCTAATTGTTTACTTTTCTCTTTTAATAGTTCAATGATAATCGAAAATGGCAAAAAAGTAATAAAAAACGTTAATGAAAGATGGAAATAAATGAAAAATTAAGAGAGAGACAAGATCAGACTTGCAGAGAATTTTGCTTGTTCTAGAATCGAAAATTCCCTCATTGAGCAACGAGGATCTCTCAATCGTAAGGAAAAGCAACCCTATCCCGCATTGAAATTAGAACCCCATGAGCTGCACTCCAGAACAGCTCACGCTTGGCAAGACTTCCTCATGTCGCCTTTTTTCGATTTCTCTCCGTAGTTCAGTCGTTAAGTAGTTTTTTAAATCAAATTCAGGAGGAGTTGTAATTTTTTGTTCCTTTATTTTTTTGGGTGCTGATTACGAATCTGAGGTTTGCCACCAAAAATTTTTGTTCGAATTTTAATTATAGCCAAAAAAGATAAAAAAATATTTTCTGCTTATAACTCAAAAATGATCAATTTTTAGTATATCATCATTATATACCAAAATAATCAGCATAAAAGTTCCTACAACTTAGGTCAATACAACTTATGCAGCACTGCTTGTTTCTGAGCTGACGAGCCTCCACTACTCTTGCGTTTGTAGACTTCGTGAGGGCAATATTGTTTGATGCTCCAGCAGTAGTCAGCCATCATATGCTTGTTCCAGGGACCTAGGTAGTGCTGTCCCATCGTCTTGAAATTTTGATGAAATAGCTCTCCCTATTCATCACTTACAGCCGCAAGATTGGGAAATTGATCAAGGGGACTAAAATGGAAACGCAGCTTTATACTTACTTTGCATCCGAGGTCACAAAATACCAGCAGCATTATAATAACCAAAATTTCTGCTTGTAAGAAAATTTTCGATAACTACCTAAGAAAAAGCCATGCTGGCTTGTCATTTTCATTTATCTTCCTGACAAATTCACAAGCATGTTCAAGGGCACGAATTTGAGGAAAATCGAACGCATCTGCCTTGATCTTGTCCAAACACAATGCATGGAAAGAAGAAACTACACACTAAAAACATTCACCATCAGCATTCAAAGACTTGACAAATTGCTTAATCAAGGCAATCTTGTAGTGAAGTGGAATAACAATCATCTCTCGTCTTACAATCGGGTGACACAAAATGTTAGGCATGCCTACTTTCAGAATTTCACCAACAGACTACTTATAATGCGGCCAGTAATTTTCTCGAGCTCAGCTGTTCCATATGCAGACAGAATGGAAATTTTGTGAATACTTCCTGTTGGTCAAGAAGGATGTGACACATTTTCAGGTCCACAAATACAATCCAGATAGGCTCGAGATATTTCAGTATGTCAGTGACCATTTTAAAGTTCTCATAATGTTCTCTCAAAGACACTAAATGGCAAACTGGTACCACTCCAAACACATTACTATTATGCCACGGTTGACATTTTAACCTGTGCTTACTGCTGCTCAGAAATGACCGCGGTCGAATAGCTGAAGGAATATCAAGATGAGAAAAAATGTGGCGATATTTCTTGCCGAGTCCCTTTGTGTTAATCAGGCTAAGATAATGGTTAGTTATATGACTTGTTGCTTTTTTCAAGCCATGGAAATTCTGAGCCACTGGAATAAGGGACTAAATTAGCCTAATTCCTTAGTCAGTAGTTCTGGACTTTCGGCTATGTAACAGTATGCCATCTTAAATTGCAAAAAAATGAAACTTGTAAAGAGAAATAAATTTCAGATGTGAAATTAACGCATATCTTAAAGCAGTTGGAATATATAATGCAGTAGAAAATGAAAAATAAATTATCTCCAATGTAGTTCATAATATGTTAAAGCAAATATAATTACCGAAAAATCGCGGCTTTTTTCTCTTTACGAAACTGACGATGAAAAAACCAATACACTGAAGATCCAGAAAAACCGGTACACCTGTCTAATATCGTTTAGGGCCAAAACGAGCACAAAGAAGTGCTGCAACCCGACGTGGCATGGCATCGACTAATGTCTGAAACTATCATGGAGGTTTCTCACACCATGAATCCTGCAGGGCAGTCCATAAATCCATAAGACTGTCGGGTGATGGAGATCTCTTCTGAACAGAAGGTTGCAAGGGAACGCATATAGGTTCAATAATGTTCATGTCTGAGCATTTATGCGGACAATGGAAGTGTCTAAAGTCAGAAGAGTGTTTCTAGAGCCACTTGGTAGCGACTCTTGACGTGCGGGGTGTCGCACTGTCCTGCTGGAATTGTCCAAATTCGTCGGAATGCACAATGGGCATAAATGGGTGTAGGTGATAGGACAGGTTGCTTACACACCTGTCCCTGTCAGAGTCGTCTCTAGACGTATCAGAGGTCCCATATGAAGCCAACTGAAAACGCTCCATACCACCACAGAGGCTCTCCCAGATTAAACAGTTCCCTATTGACATGTTGGGTCCATAGATTCATGAGGTTGTCTCCATACCAATACATGTCCATCCACCCGATACAATTGGAAACGAGACTCGTCAGACCAAGAAACTTGTTTCCAGTCATCAGCAGTTCAATGACGGCGAGGGCCCAGGCGAGGCGTAAAGCTGTGTGCCGTATAGTCAACAACGGTAGACGAGTGGGACATCGGTTCCCAAAACCCATATCAATGATGGTCCCTTCAACAGTTCTCACGCTGACATTTCTTAATGCCCCAGCATTGAAATGTGCAGCAATTTGAGGAAGTGTTGCACGTCTAACTCGTTTAAGGTTTCTCGTCTGTCATCGACGGTCCCGTTCCTTCAAGGTCTTTTTCTGGTCGCGCCGATGTCGGAGATTTGATGTTTTACCAGATACCCGATATTCATGGTACACTCGTAAAATGGTTGTATGCGAATATCCAAATTTCATCCCTACCTTGTAGATG